>BQNB010012097.1:0-38004 GCA_026074375.1 Tanacetum coccineum
TAAATTCAATGTTTTAAAATCAAGTCATGATGCGACTTTTAGAAAATAAATTTATGTATTAATAAGTGGGACCAATGTAACTCTGATATTTTAATAAATGGAAATTGTGTTTTATAAACGTATCCTTGAACGTTTACTAGGACTCGTGTGCATGTATTATGAAGTAGCACCCCAATCATTGTATTCCGCTGCGTATCGCATTTTGGGGTTGTTACAGAGTGGTATCAGAGCACGATTTGTAGTGAACTAAGACGTTTTACAAAACTTGGACTACAACTGTTTTTGGAAAAATTTCACGAGTCTTTCACCGTTGTCCGATATCCGCGCGCGTATCGTTTCCGATCCTTAGAAGCCTTATGTGGTATATACTTAATTGCATATTATGTGTGTAACAAGTGAGATGCACTTGATATAAGTAATGATTATATAAGTATATATACATACGACATCTATTCCGTGATGTATGGTTATATACACGTAATTTGATATTCGCATCTTGCGAAAAACTTAAAAATCTTTTCTATGCATTTAATGTAATGTTATAAAACCATCCTAATATGCGATGAGTAAGAATTTTTATATATGATTAAAGATATGCATTACAGTTACTAATATAAGTATTTCCTTTCTTTTGTAGTATCATGGGCGAACCGTTGTCACCCGATTGTGTATTTGATTTCCCGATGGATGAGCCATATCCTGCATATGATTTCTTTACACCCGCACTGTTACCTGAGTATGCTGGTAACTTGAACAACAACAATGGATGGCTGGCGGCGGATGATTACTTACTTGGAGAGCTCAATGCTATGGTGGATGAGTAGATGGTCGTTCCCGCGGTTGATGAGATTGTCGAGCAGATGGTTGTGCCTGTCGTTGAGGAGGTCGCTGAGCCAGTAGTTGAGGTGGAGGAGGAGCATGTGATCGCTCCCATAGTTGATGTAGTAGAGGGGTAGATGGATGCTCTAATGATGGACATGGAGGAGGATTTGGCCGTGTTGTTTGGTGATGATGACTTTGAGGATGACGCCTCAGATGGGTTTGGTGAGGAGGAGGTCTGGGAGGTAAATGAGGACTGGTTGATGGCTCCTACTACACCACCTCCAGTGCTAGCGGTGCCACCGCCTAGCGTCTACGAGGTAGGAGGTCCATCTACTGCGGTTGCTGAGGGACCGTCTTTCCCTCAGGTAGCCCCAGGACTTCCTGTGCCTCCGTCCGTGATTGAGGACCTGAGTACCCGTCTGGATAACCTAGAGTACGGGCATGGGCAGTTAGTGCAGAGGGTTGTACAGGGGAGTGATGCGAAGATAACAGATGGTGTTACCATTGGAGAGATTGGTCTGAGAGTCCTTGCTGTGAAGGGGCAAATGCAGGTGATGGCATCCCAGATGATTCAGGCTGTGGATAGAATGGAGCAGGTTGGTGTTCAGGTCGAGTTGGGTCAGCAGACTTCTACCCAGAGGGATGAGACGGTTACAGGATTGACTCAGCAGGTTCAGGCCTTGCAGGCAGATGTGCAGCAGAGAGACACGCAGATCCAGCAGCTGCAGACTACTGTTACCGAGATGAGCAGCAGGGAGAGCACGCTGATGCAGTGCATTTTAGGATTGGAGAAACGGATTACAGCTTTAGAGAGAAGACCACCAGGACTCGAGTATTCCTGTTTGTATTTCATTTTGATTTTTGATTTAGATAATGACCATTTGTATAGCCACTAAATTGCTAGTGTCAGTTAGTGAGGTCATGCTGCCGGGTGTATTTTGTTTTTTGTAAACACCGCAGCCATTCGTATATAT
This sequence comes from Tanacetum coccineum, assembly GCA_026074375.1. Taxonomy (NCBI): domain Eukaryota; kingdom Viridiplantae; phylum Streptophyta; class Magnoliopsida; order Asterales; family Asteraceae; genus Tanacetum; species Tanacetum coccineum. The sequence continues at coordinate 1,797 of BQNB010012097.1, forward strand.
TAGGACTCTTGTATTAGAAACTTAGACTCATTATGATTGGATGTATCGGTCTCGGAACCGAAGATATTGTAACTTTTGGGGGAATTTTGGTTGTATTTGTACTGCACCCGGCATTGGTATTATTATGGTTATGGAACTAGGATTTTCTTTTGATTATGAGTTGTACGATTGTGAATGTTGACGAGTTGAGTAGCCCTGTTATTAGATAGACTTAACCATAAAGTGGAATAATTCCGGTTAGTGGATCCTTTGCACATGTATGATTCTATCTTGCATTATCCGTGGGTATTATTTTGGTACTTGCCGTGACCATTGACCAAATTGTGTTTAATGATGTTTTGTGAATGGGTAATTTTAAAACTATGATTTGCAATATTGAAATTGGTGTGTTAAATGAAGGTCATTGCGCGAATCATATTGACCATGTTGTATAAACTGATTGTGCAAATAATGGAAAACTGCGTTTTCCAAATTTCATAAACTGACCCTATGGTGTCAATTAAACCTCTTTTAATTTTTTTTAAAATAAAATACCTTCTTTACAAAATGTGTATGGATAAATTTTCTTTTTAAATAATGTGAACGGAAGATGGTGCGATCTTCTTTTCTTTCTTTTGAAATGATTTGATTTTTACTCTTCGAAACTTTTCTTGGAATCAATTTACGCATGTAACGTATGGAAAAGAAACGTTTTGACGAGGAAAGACATGATGTCGTTTGGTCCTCAATTGTGCATAACCTGATCAACTATGCATAATTTAGGAAGAACCACGCTATGTCGGATAAATCGTCACCCTTAAAACGCTTGCTAATTAAGAAAAAAATAATAATATTTGGGTTAAGTTTCCGGAAGGAGAAAACATTTTTACCCTGTTACGGATATTTATGCAAGTAACCCTACTCCTATTGACTGCATGGAGAGAGTCTCATGCGAGTCATTATGACCGAATCGTTCCGAAGCGGAAATACCTACGGTATTGTTCGGAACGAGTGTGTCTAGAAAGAGGTGATGTTTAATTCGTAGTGTTAAGAGCGGTGATGGTTATGAAGACGTGTCAAGACCAAGTATGGTCGGTGTGCTAGTAAGCAATGATAGATTTGAGCTATCAAGGGTGTGAACCTGATACCGACACTTAAGGAACAGACTAGAGCTCAACACGCTTATCGAGTCAAAATTTATTCTTATTCTACTCAGCAGGAAAGTCAAAATTATGACAAAACACTTATTTTATTTTTGGAATTTTTTAATTTTTGCACAAAATCACAATATTTTTTAAATTTTGGTGGTAAAAACGGGATTACGTGAAAACAACGACTGCAGGTAAAATCAAATCGATAGATCCCCCCCCCATCTGGGACAATCATCACAAAAACACAAGCACACGAGAATGGAAGAGGCACACCTCCTCACATCACAAAACACTTATTCATTACTACTACTAATATTAGGATAAGCATGGGTTGCCACCCATAAAACACTTGTTTAAGGTCGCTTAGCTTGACCCGTCCCCGAATTCATTGGTCCTTGGGGAAGGTTGGAGTATCCGGAAACCGTATGTGGTTATCTCCCCTCCAAAAGTAATGCTTAAGTCTAAGACCGTTTTCACCAGAAAGTTTGGCCCCAACGGTTAAGATAACTCTACTGGTGCCATAAGGTCCATGGGTAATGTTAACTGGTCCGTTCCCTAACTAACGGGTTTTAAAGTTTACCAGAGAAAATCTTCAATCGAGAATTAAAAAGAAGGACTCGGTCACCAACATTGAAAACACGGTTCTTGATTTTGGAGTCATGGATCTTCTTTGTCTTCTCTTTGTAGATCAAAGAGTTCTCCTAGGCTTGATCACGAAGTTCATTTAAATTCATTGAGTTGAACTTTCCGGTGATCACCCGCGGACTTAAGGTCAAAGTTTGCATGCTACAAGGCCCAATAAGCTTTGTGCTCGAGCTCGATCGGTAGATGACATGCCTTTCTGTACACGAGCTTGTAAGGAGTACACCCGATAGGTGTTTTGAAAGCGGTACGGAAGGCCCATAGTGCGTTATCTAATTTATCCAACCAAGAGGGCAACCGGTTCCGCCTACGGTCCTTTCCAAGATTCTTTTCAAACCACGGTTGGAGACTTCCACTTGCCCACTAGTTTGTGGGTGATACGCGGTAGCAAGACGGTGAGTCACACCGTACTTAAGCATGACCTTTGCGAATTGGTCATTGCAAAAGTGCGTACCACATCCACTTATGATATCACGGGTAGTTCCAAACCGATCACAGAGAGATTTAAAAAATTTAAACAAACAACTCGGGCGTCGTTGGTGGGGAGCGCTTTCGCTTTAACGCATTTAGACAAGTAGTCGACCGCCACGAGTATATACTTGTTCCCTCGTGAAGACGGGAACGGCCCCATAAAATCGATGCCCCATACGTCGAAAATCTCGCAAACTTGGATGGCATTTTGGGGCATTTCATCTTTTTGCGAGATTTTCCCGTGACGTTTGACAAGATCACAATGATTTGACCTAAGTCAATGGGCATCACGATTATTGTGGGCCAATAAAAACCAAGTCAAACACCTTTTTTGGCGGTGGAGTACCGGGTCATTATGTCCCCAGCTGGTCCATTGTGGCAACTTAAGGAATATTAATGTCTTCTGGCCGTTAACACACCGTCGTATGACTGATCCACAGAGATTTTAAAACAAAATAGGTCGTCCCAAAATAAGCTTCACTCTTAAGAAGAATTTGTTTCTTTTGTTGGCACGACATCCCTTTACACAACAAAGTATCCCCGCATGTAAATAGCAATAATGGGCAAACCATGAGGTACTAGAATCACCACGAAAAGATACCATACTAAGTGTTTCGAGAGGAAATGTTTCATTTATTTCCTTTTTATCGAGCACACTTTGGTGAGGATTCTCTAATCGGGACAAATGGTCGGCGGCGAGGTTCTCGGCTCCTTTTTTTATCACGGATGATGATATCATGGGGCATAAGTTTCATCATAATCGATGCCCTCTTGTTGATTATAGCCTTGAGCAACTAACCTAACCTTATTTCGAGAAACAATACCGTTCTCGTCTAACTTGTTTTTAAACACCCACTTAGTTCCTATGATTGTCATATTCCTAGGTTGTGGAACTAACTCCCAAACGTCGTTAGCAATGAATTGATTTAATTCTTCTTGCATGGCGACTATCCAACTATCATCCGTTAAGGCTTCATTCACATTCTTAGGTTCTATAGTTGATATAAAACAAAAGAAGTTACTTTGGTTTTGGGCTTGTGATCTAAGGGTTCTTTGGTTAAGGTTTCCTATGACATTTTCTAATGGATGGTTCCTAGACTCCTTAATATTGACTATTTTGTCAATCTCTAAAGTTTCATCCTCAATGTCATTTTCTAGGTTTTTCTTTTCGGTAACCTTAATTGCTTCTTCTTCATCTAAGTCATCATCCACCAAGGGTGATGTCTTAGAGGGTGGAGGAGTTTCATCGAATGTCACGTTGAGTGATTCTTCGACTTTCCTAGTATGTTTATTAAGGATGATGTAGGCTTTACTATTTTGGGAGTAACCTAAAAAGACACCTTCGTATGACTTTGGGTCAAACTTTGTAAGGTAGTCTTTAGTGTTTAAAATGAAGCACTTGCTTCCAAACACTCTAAAGTAATCAAGAGTAGGTTTCCTACCTCTTAAGAGTTCGTAAGGTGTTTTTCCTAAGATGGCTCTAATTAGGATTCGGTTGAGAATGTATGTTGAAGTATCTACTGCGTTACACCAAAACTTTTATGGTAACGATTGCTCATTCAACATAGTCCTACTCATTTCTTGAAGTGTCCTATTTTTCCTTTCAACCACGCTATTTGATTGAGGAGTGCGTGGAGCTGAGAAGTTATGTGTAATTCCATTGGCATTACAAAACTCTCCAAATTGCACCTCATTATCAAATTCCCTACCGTGGTCGGTTCTTATTGACACTATTGTACATCCTAATTGGTTTTGAATTTTCTTACTAAATATTTCGAATTGATCGAAGGCTTCGGTTTTGTCCTTAAGGAATCTAGTCCAAGTATACCTAGAGTAGTCATCTATAATGACTAAGGTGTAGCGGTTTCCTCCGTAACTCCGTACGGCGGATGGACCGAAGAGATCCATATGAAGGAGTTCTAAGCATCTAGTCGTTGAGACTATATTCTTAGCCTTGTGACTAGCGTGAGCTTGTTTTCTAATTTTGCAAGCATCACAGAAGTGTTGATCAAACTTAAGCTTAGGTAAGTTTCTAACTAATTCCTTAGATGCAACGAATTGAATGAGAGCATATTTGAGTTGACCTAATCTACCATACCAAAGTGGAATTTTCATCAATCGTTGCTAGACAAATTTGGTCTTTAGGCTTATTTCCTAATTTCATCACATATAAGCCTTTCTTCCTAATACCTCTACCTATGACTTTACCATCCTTAGTGATTTCACTGTCATGTTCAGAGAAAGTTACTCTACACTTATTATCACATATTTGTCCTATACTTAACAAGTTCAATCTTAAGTTATCTACATGTTCTACATTATCTTTTGAGAGAGTGAGAGTCAGTTCGATTTTCGTCATTTTGCCAATGATGTTACCGAGAAGATTGCTACCAAAAATGACATTACCTCCGTTGTATGCCTTGTAGCTTGAGAAGATCTTTTGGTTACCCATCATGTGTTTAGAGCATCTGCTATCCTTTATCCACTCATCGGGTTCCAAATCGACTCCAAGTCTTATCTATTTATATAGGGCAATAACTCAAACATTTGGTCCCCAATATCTCATGGGTCCAAAGTTGTTAGTGCTAAACATCCCTTGCATTTGATGCAATTTGTTGAGATGTGGGAATGGAAGACACATTTCTCATGGCATGTAACTTTGACGTTGGAAATTGTTCCAAGTTACGGGAAAGCCACAAGGTTGATTTTGTCGACCAACGTTCCTTTTTGGTTGCGGTGTCTTAGGACGAGGATAATTATTATTGTTCTTTGGTGTGGAGTTTTTGTCTAAAAAATAGTTTGAAAATCCAACACCGGCGGTTTTGATAATGGGGGCTTTATATCAATTGTTTATAATTCATTATCACTAGCAACGGGAACTTTGACATTGTTTACTATTATGTGTTTTGGTCTAGGACCCAAAATAGATTTTTGAAAAGACACATTTTTCTCAGATCCAGGCGTAGCTGCTGGCAATCCCATAATTATTTTAGGGGCCGCCTGTACAATATGGGGGCCGCCCATATTTATGAGACCTCCATCAGAGGACGCCTTTTTCTGACCTTTCACAAATTTTATTTCTTTAGTTCCTTTAGATGATGCTTCAAATGAACTAAACCCTAAACCTAATTTTTCACCAGAGGGTTTTTGATTACTTAGCATTTCATTTAGAACATTGTGTATCTCTTTTATTTTATTTTAATCTAATGGCTTCCTCCCCATTGAGTTTTCTTCCAATTTTAAGCATATGACATTTTACACATTCGAGATCAACTCCTTGTTTTTTTTGAGTGTAGACACTTTTTCTTTTAGAATATTAAGTTCTTTTTCTAAACTATTTCTAGTGGCTTTTAATCTTTTATTTTATGTTTACTTTAACTCTTTTTGTACCCCAGATATCTATTCATTAATATCTAAAAACTAAATCATCTATTGATGAGTTTTCATCACTAAAGTAAGAGGATTCAGAACATACCTCACTTGATGCTTGAGCTACAAGACATGTTTCGTCTTTGACATTCTCATCATCTTCACGCTTATCGACTCTACGAAAAGAACCTCGATAAAAGCTCTTTGGTTCTTGGTCTTTCGGTGGTTTTGGATTCTCATTAGATGATTGGGATCGGCCGCCTTCTAAAGCATTTTCTATCACCTTTACCGTTCTTGTCATCACGGCTTCTTTGGAACTTCTTTTGTCGTTCCGAGGTTGTCTCACGAATCTACCTTTTCTCTTAAAGAAACTTCTTTGAAGTCTCTAACCGCCATGGATTTTCTTCATCCTTCACTTCTGAAGTCAAACAATCCTCATTCACTAGATTCTTTCTTAGCCTTTAAAGCAAGAGATTTTCTTTCTCCCTTAGCTTTGACTATTTCAGAATCTTTCTTGATGATCATCTCATGAACTTTGAGATTCCCGATGAGTCAAGCAGTGACGAGTGATGTTAGCTTTTGACTCTTCAATAGTCATGTGAAACTTTGCTCTCCATTTAGGAGGTACGAGCCTACAGAAACTTACTAACATTATTCTTGCTAGAATAACTTCATCAATAGCTTTTAAGCTAGTAATGATAGTATTAAATCTAGCAAAAGCACTATCTATAGTTTCTTCTTAGATATGACAAATTGTTTATATTGTTGTACAAAAGGTGATTTGTTATCTTTGACTGGTTATTACCTTGATGGAGTGATTAACAAAGTTTTCAAAATTTCTTTTGGCCGATTACACATAAAAAAGTTCTTTTCATATTCTTTTCTTGGCTAAGCATTGTCAAAGACTATTTTAGCATCGTCATTTTTCGTAAGCTCTTTTTAAGAAGATCGTCACTTGTTTTTCAAAAGGGATAACCTCATCTAGTTTGTTTCCGGATCTTTGTTGATAGGTTGAAAATCACATTAGTAAATAACTTGCCAGAGATCTAGATCTTTTGTTTAACATGTCTCGAATATATTTTATCCAATAATACAATGTCTCTTTCAAAAAAAGTGATGGTTCTTTGCATCGATTGCCATTCTAGAATATTTGTTCAGATCCATAGATCGATCCAAGCTTTAAAATTTGAGTGAACTTGGCTTCTGATACCAATTGTGGAACTAGAAAGGGGAGGGGGGGTTGAATAGTTTACAGTTTTTTTACGTTTTAAAAGTTTGCTTTCAAAATACTTAGATTCGAGTTGTATTTTCAATCAATCAACAATATGAATCAATATATAAATATTTAAACTATTACTAAATAACAATCACAACCAATATAAAGGAGATGAAGGAAGGAAACATCAAACCAGACACCATGATTTATAGTGGTTCGGCTACGAAATCTTCTTAGCCTACTAAATTCCCCGAGTAGTATCCTACTCGAGATTTCTACTATGTCAAAACAAAAGCTCCTTCATGCAGAGAAAAACGTTTTACACGTTGGCTTCGTTGTTTTCGACTATAAGCTAAATGGTCGAGTCCTAATGTAATTACCCCCAACAATACGCATACCGCAGCGGATATCCAAACATTTGGGGTGCTACTTCATTATACATGCTCACCGTAGTCCCAGTAACCGTTCTCAAAGATACGTGTTTAATACACATTTTCATTTTATTAAGAAAGATCAGTGTAATAGGTACAATACCAACGTAGAAAGTTTGTTTCTAAAAGTCACAACACGACTTGATTTCTAAAAACATTATTTTTAATTTATGACACAACTTCACCGAGGCACCGTCCTTGATATCCGCGTTCCGTCCCATCCAGCCATCAACATCAATTAACCTGAGATACATGCTTAAAAAGTCAACAAAACGTTGAGTGAATTCATAGAGTTTACAAATAATAGTTAGAACGCATAATTTGGTTCAACAAAACATATAACATTGGCTCGTAAGTCAAGTTATAAAAATATTGATTTCCAACTAAAGAGCTCGTGTACCGAAACTTAACACATTCATTCCACGTGTAGGACGAAATTATGTCCGAGAAGTATGCCACTTCTCCTATTTCTAACCACGATTCGTCTGTTTGACTGGGTATGGTCCCAACGGGATTCAACCCCCGCGACGAGGGTTATCAAACCCAATAGATCTATTTATGCTTAGCGTTCACCAACTCTTGGTAACTAACGGTCACACTTGCACAGGCATTACTCACAGTAGTGACTTGAATTCATTTTCAAGAAGTATCTAAAAACAGTATGCAGTCAATTTTACTTAATTAGCAATATATCCACTCGCGAGAGTTAAAAACATTGAAATTTTTAAAGTGAGGCTTATGATACTCTACTTGATCAAATGCCAAAGATTCAAAAAAATAATCGAAACAAATCCACGGATAAAGTCGGATATCGAACACGATCTACGACCTATAAATTACGTCGCTCGATTACTATATCGAAAAGTATAATACGTGCGTACATGTAGTCAACAAAATTCTTATATATAGTGATATATATTTTCATTACATGTGATGCGAAATCCACTTGTTACGCCTAGATCCTAAAACCCCACAATATTAGGTTACGATCATTCTTTTATTTACATCACACCTCGCTTAATCGAATACTTTCTATTTTAAGAAACTTTCTATTTTTGGAAAGTTTACTATTTTCCGAAAGTTACCATATTTAGTAAGTCTCGTTATCAAAATATATTTGTGATAATATTTAGTTATCTCGTCGAACCCTCGACATTCAATGTGTTTATTAATTACCCATATCGGGATTATGTCCCGTATGTTACTATTTTTAGAACAATATCCGTTCATAAAACTCGTGAAGTCTAATTACTCGTAAAAATAATAGCGTTTATTATTTTTATAAACGTTCAATAAGTCTTATATTACTCGTTGACTTTTTAAAGTCATCATTTGACTTTCTTTGACTTTTATTATTATATATTTTTTTTACGCAATCTGATCCGCGCCATGATGACCATCTAAATACATTTTACGCATTTGAACGAGAAGTAAAAAAGAGATTTTTTTGCGAACGATATTTCCGGACAACTTTTTAGTTTTAGCCGAGACCTGAAACTCGACGAAAAATGACGAAAATGCCCCTGCAAAAATCTGCTGTAACTTGTATTTTTAATAAAAACGCAGCAGTTTGACTATCAGTTTTGACCCGCTATATCACGTTTTCGTGACTTTGACCAAATAGAGATTTTATAGAAAACGTTATTCCGGAAAACTTTCGTGTTTCACCGGAATGCTGAAACGGACTCGAAAGTGCCCAAAATGGCCGTTGAAAATCAGATCAGCAACTAAAATAAGCTCAAATATCTGATTGCAATTTATAGTTTTTCTAAACTTGTTTTTGCCATAACTTCTTCGTTGTAAGGAGTTACGGGACGTTCGAATTATCGAAGCGTACATTAGGACGAACTCTATCATATATCAGCATCAAAAATCAGATTTTATGAATTTTCAAACCTTGTTTTGCGTGCTAAAGTTTCTGTCCGAATTTAACTTTTACAAAACTCGCCAAAACTAATTTTCAATCCAAAAACTCATTCACAATATACCCAAAATGGTCTATAAACTACACCCAACTCAATCAATCATCCAATAACCAAATCTAACTAGTCGGCGCAAGATTCAATTCGGACTTCATCACATATAATATCATAATCAATCAAACAACAAAATAAACATAATCACAAGTAATTACATACTTACAACAACACTATAAGTGTTGGTTCCGGCTTCCTTTTGGCCTCGAACGCACGAACACAAACACGAACCCAACTCCATTTCTAGCTAACCCAACTTGTTTATAACATAATCTAGCTTCAATAAACATCCTCTTATATACGAAACTATCCCAAATCCACCCGAAAATAGTTTCTTCAAAAACCTATTGAATGTTAAATTTTCTTTAGGTGGGTTATTGTAAGAGAGAGGATTAAACAAGGAATTACAATGGTAAAATGGATCGGTTTTGTATGTCGAAAATAATGTGTTGTGGGGTTCTTTTGTGGTGGCGGCGGACAAGAGAAAGTGGGAGGAGAGGTGATAGTTGATAATGAAAAATTTCTAAAAGTTATAAGTGTGAGTGTGGGGTTGTATTTTTAGAAAACAATTTTGAAAACTTGGCAAAACTAGTCCCTCCATCCTTAATCTCTTTTAAAACTAGTACAAAAGTATTTCTTTTATGTATAAATGAGGCCAATAATCTCGGGTCACACCACGTTAGTAAATATTTTAAATCCGTCCCACTAAATTTGTTTTAAGACATTTAATAAAATGTTAAATCACGTAAACCTCGATTCTTGACACGCTTTTTACAGAACACGGGGAAAAAGCCGTAAAACACAGAAATAAACTAATTACGCTCTAGGAGCAAAAATATAAAAATTTCTAACTTTCTCAGACATTAAAACGACTAGAAATTTCAAACACCGCTCGCGAAACGCCAAAAATAAAAATTACCAAAATTTCTCCAAAGTATTCGTAATAAAATACGAAATTACTTATTTTCAACAAATAAAATTTTAAATGTCGACGTTCTATCACGGATAACTCGTCTAAATTTATAAATATGATGGAGAATACGCGAATCGTCAGAAGCGTTGAGATACTGGGGGTTGATTACATTCCACCACCTTTAAAGGAGTGCCGTCTCGGTGCTCAGTCTTTCTCACTCGGTCTTTATCTTTCTGTTCGCGGCTGCGGACCTTCTCGTCATCGCGCAAGACTCCACAACCACCCCCACTAACTTCACCACAACTCCTACAAATACTCCTCCCATAATCCGACTCCAGTTCTATTCAAAAAGTAATATGTGCGTTATCAATATTCGCTCCGACGATTCCGGATGGAAAGATCAACAAAACAATGAGGTATATTATACCCACGAAATATCCAAAACAAAAAATCATAGTGGTTCTTATCATAAGAGGTAAAAAAAACAGGTTGCGAAAAATATATTAGTAAATAAAACCAATCACGTGTTCTAACTTTTTAGTCGCGTTCTTCATAAGGAACAAATATTACGTCAGGAATATATCCGAATAAATAATTATTAGTCGTTCTCCCGAGAAATTTTCTATAAATGGATGATTGATTACAAACTTAGTTGGGGATCATATTAAACAAACAAAACCAGCGCACCTCGATATCAAAACCAAGTGTTGATAACTACGTTGTGAATTAAAAATCAAGTTTATGTCGTACTCAAAATACGGAATTATACAATATTCTAAACCGAGAATATGCGTCGTTACAATATAATTCCAAAAACATATCGTCGCTAACCTAAAACCAGTAGACGTCATTAATCAAATTTGAGTATATATATTTATATCCATGATCCAAATTAAATATTCTCATAATTTCAAAAACAAAATACACCAGGTTCGCCCTTCTGGTCTAGTTCAATATCGCCCCTACGGTTGCGAAAAATAAATTGTCCGTAACACATTAGATAGCCTTATCATTCTTACGTATTGTTAATCAATTGCCCACATTAATCACATTAGTACCTATTGTACGCTTCGACATCTTTTACATGTTTGAACTGATTTATTGGCATCATTCAAAGGCAATTTCATAACGACCACTTTCAATTTCCCAAGCATTGGCGATTCTTTATAACATTTCGTATTAATTTCCTTGGAGCTCTTTGGCATAATTATTATTCTAACACTTAGGTTGGAGCCCCCTCCGGTCCACATTTTTCCTCATCGTACCGAGCTTGCCACAAAGTCAAGCCACCTCGATGATAATTCTAACATAACAAGGCTAATTCTAAGTGGTCTACACTCACTCTCTAGGGGGTAATTCAAGCCTCAATGTCAACAAGACTTTTGGCGATGTCCCACCCACCTTATTACGTCTTAAATTCTCACTTGGGCGATTACACCCATTCGCTTACATCCTAAAACCGTATCACTGGCCACGTTTAATGTGACTGGTGAAGCTCACTTCCTTTTAATGATATTGCATCATTATATAGCACATATTCCACTCAATTCGGCGGCGACAATCCCGCTACAACACATAATGTCAAATGACAATTCAAAATCAATTAAGAAAACAATGAGCATCATGGACTTATTTCTCTTTCGACGAAAATTAAAAATTTCAACGTTTCTTCATGGCGACTAACATCGTTGGTTTGGTTCCCTTCTCATCGGCGTAGCATCATGATGATTATTTCATCAAGTCGAAAAATTACTCACACTCCTATTCAATACCGCTTGAGACTAAAGACGTAGGCTATTTTGGTTGTTCCTCCTAGTAGTAATGGAAAAGGACGTTACCATTAGTAAGAATCTAAATTCAATTCTTTTTTTTGTTATTTTCTGTTTTTTTTTTTTTATTTTTTTTATTGTTTTTTTTTTAGCCACTCTTTATGACCTTGGGGTCGCGCTTGCTCGATTATGGGTGGGTTGAGTCAGTAAGGGACACTACCACTTAACGTAGTGTCTAGTATCGTTATAGTGTTCATTAAAATCTTGACCGTCCAATCAGGTTTCTTACGAACTTACAATCCACTACACCCATTTCAGGGAAAGAAGTCTTCTTCACGGCCATCGGTTGATATATTTAAGGCATCATACGTCCAATGTAGGGGAAGTCTTCTCCATTTCTCACTTTCAGCCTTGGGACTAACCATCTCAGCTTCCACTTACCTTAGGAATCTTTACATCTCCAAGAAGATCCCTTCTCAGTGTCGGTATCAGGTTCACACCCTTGGTAGCTCAATTCTACCATCGCTTACTAGCACACCGACTATACTTGGTCTTGATACGTCTTCATAACAACCATCGATCTTCATTACTACTAGCTAATTTTTTTTACTCCTTTCTAGACACACTCGTTCCGAACAATACCGTAGGTATTTCTGCTTCGAAACGACTCGGTCATAACGACTCGCGTGAGACTCTCTCCATGCAGTCAATGGGAGTAGGGTTACTTGCATAAATATCGATAACAAGGTAAAAATATTTTCTCCTTCCGGAAGCTTGACCCAAACATTTATCTTAATTATCAAGCGTTTTAATGGTGTTGATTTACCCGACATAGAGTGGTTCTTCCTAAATTATGCATAGTTGATCAGGTTATGCATTATGAGGATCAAACGCATCATGTCCTTCCCTAGTCAAAATCATTTTTTTTCCATACGTACATAGTATTTTTATTCCAAAGGAAAAATTTGTTGATTAGTAAAAAATCAAATCATTTCAAAAGGAAGAAAAGAAAATAGCACCACCTTTCATTCTTATTATTTTAAAAGAAAATTGTTTTTTAAAGAAAATTTTTATTTGACACCATAGGGTCAGTTTATGAAATTTAGAAAACACATTTTCCACGGTTGTTTTACCACAAAAATGTTATACAACATATGTAAATATGATTGCGCAACCAACATTTGTTTAACACACAAAAGTTCGTTATTTGCAATTCACAAGTTTTAAAATCATTAAGTCACAAACTTCATTAGATACTAGTTTGGTCTACGGTCTAAGCAAGTTTCAAAAAATAATTACTCCCACTCGTGGATTATGCAAGCAAGTAACATATACGTATGAAAGATTTGTCAATTGAAGTCACCCAACGCTCGGGGTCAAATCAATTTCTCACAAGCCAAGTGCCTCGGGGGTAACAACGACCTCCAGGCTTCACTCATAGTATAACCTATACAATGACACCTCCTCCTAACTCATAACCGAGAACAATCACAACAATTGTAATAGCAACGCCGAGAATAACATACATACATACTAATTTTTCCAAAAAGGGATACATCATTGGCTTTCAAAGCCAGTACATCCAACCGTAATGGTTCTAAGTCTCCAATACATAAACTATATAAATCAAAAGTAATAGCTAAATAATGCACGATCACCACGCCGGTGACAAGATAAAACTCTGAGGCAATAATAATCCTCAATCCAATAAACCTAAATCTTGAAGCCCTCCTACTTACTAGTACGTGGACGATAAAAGTGTGAGGTTTTTTTCTATGGAAAGAATTTCGAGTCAAATTTCAAAAACATAGGGCCCACTGCCCAGAAAGTTTTGAACCCAAGGTGAAATTACCATTTTGCCCCTATTCTATCAAGGCTGCCTTTTTCTAAAATTTTATCGCTTGCTAAACTGAAATTACTTATTTTCAACAAATAAAATTTTAAATGTCGACGTTCTATCACGGAAACTCGTAAAATAATAATTATGATGTCGAATACGTGATCGTCATACGCGTCGTGAAACTCGGGTTGTTACATTCCACCCCACCTTAAAGGAGCGTCGTCCTCGGTGTGGCTGTCACCTTTCTCAATCGTCTTATCTTTAGTTCGCCCGGCTTGACGGCTATCTGTATCGCGCAGACTCTTACGTTCTTTCAAAAATAAATATGCGATACAATATTCTCTCTGACTATTCCGGATGAAAAGTCAACAAAACAAGCGGTAAATTATACCCACGAAATCAAAACAAAATCATAGTGGTTCTTATCAAAAGAGGTAAAAACAGGTTGCGAAAATATATTCGACAAAACCAAATCAGTGTTCTAAACTTTTATAGGCGGTTCTTCATAAGAACAATTATACGTACGGAATATATCCTGAATTAATATAATTATTACATCGTTTCCCAAGAAATTTTCTAAATGGGAATGATCGATTCTAATTAGTTGGGGATCATATAACAAACAAACCAAGCGACCTCACTTATCAAAACAAGGCTGAACTTACGTTGTGAATTAAAATCAATGTATATGTCGTACTCAAAATACAGAATTATACAATATTCAAATCAGAGAATATGCTTGTTACCAAAAATCCAAAAAAATATGTCGCTAACTAAAAACAAAGATAGACGTCAAATAATCAAATTTGATATATATAATTATATCATTATCCAAATTAAAATACTCATCATTATTCAAAACCAAAATACACATGTCGCCCTTCCGGTCTCGTTCAATAATGCCCCTCCGGTTGCAAAAAAATAACACGAAACACAGTAGATCTCCCTAATCATCTTCGACTTTTGTTAACGATGCCACATACTTACTAATAAGTACCTATTGTACGCTCGCTATCTTTTACATGATGACTCGATGAATTGGCCTCATACAAAGGCATTCATTACGCCCACTTTCAACCAAGCATTGGCGATTATTATCACATATTGTATTCCCTTTCCTTTGGAGCTTTTGGCATAATTATTCATTCTAACACTTAGGTTGATACCCCTCCGGTCACATTTTCATCATCGTACCGGGCTTGCCACAAAGTCAAGCCACCTCGACGATAATTCCAACATAAACACGGCTAATTCTAATTGGTCTACACTCACTCTCATGGGTACTTCAAGCCACAATCGTCAACAAGACTTTTGGCGATGTCCACCCTCTTTTTACGTACTAATTCTAACTGGGGCGATTACCCATTAGATACATCCAAAACCGCAAGCACTGGGACACGTAAATGTGACCGTGAACAGCTCACTACCATATAAAGCAATAGCACATATAGCACTATTCTACTTAATTCGGCGGCGACAATCCGAGATACAACAAATAATGTAATGGGCAATTCAAAATCAATTAAGAAAACAATAAGCATCATGGACTTATTGCTCGTTCGACGAAAATCAAAAATTTCAACGTTTTCTCATGGCGACTAACATCGTTGTTTGGTCCTATTCTCATGCGTTGCATCATTAAATGAATATCAAATGATCAAGTCGGAAAATACTCACACTCTTAATTCAATAACCGCTCGACTTAAGACGTGGCTATTTTGGTGTTCCTATTGTAATGGATACGGACGTTACCTTTTAGCTTAGAATCTCAATCAATTCGTTACTCTTTACGCCTTGGGTCGTCACTTGTCGCGGAGAGTCGTCAGGGCCACTACACACTTAACCGATAGGTCATAGTATCGTATAGTGTATCATTAAAATCCTTAAACGTCTGCATGGATACTTACGACTCACTACCCACTACACTCTATTTAGGGATAGGAAGTCTTCTTCACGGCCATCAGTTGATATATTTAAGGCATCTTCGTCCAATGTAGTGGGGAAGTTTTCTTTCCATTTCTCCACTTCTGCTTGGGGATAACCATTCAAGCTTCCACCCACCTTAGGAATCTTTACATCTCCAAGAAGATTCCTTCTTAGTGTCGGTATCAGGTTCACACCCTTGGTTAAATCAATTCTACATAGATTACTAGCTCACCGGACTTTACTTGGTTCTTGATACGTCATTCATAACAACCACCGATCTTATTACTCAAGCTAAGTCCCTTTTCACTCCTTTTAGAACCTCGTTCCGAACAATACCATAGGTATTTCGGCTTTGAAACGACTCAGTCATAACGACTCGCGTGAGACTCTCTCCATGCAGTCAATGGGAGTAGAGTTACTTGCATAAATATCCGTAACAGGGTAAAAATATTTTCTCCTTCCGGAAGCTTGACCCAAACATTTATTTTAATTATCAAGCGTTTTAATGGTGTCGATTTACCCGACATAGAGTGGTTCTTCTATTTATGATAGTTGGATCAGGTTATGCATAATTGAGGACCAAACGACATCATGTCCTTTCTCGTCAAAACGTTTCTTTTCCATACGCTACATGCGAAAATTAATTTGAAGAAAATTTTTGAACAGTAAAAATCAAATCATTTCAAAAGGAAGAAAAGAAGGTAGCACCACCTTACATTCTTATTATTTAAAAAGAAAAATATTTTTTTTTGTAAAAGAATTTATTTGACACCATAGGGTCAGTTTATGAAATTTGAAAACACATTTTTCCATTGTTTACACAAACAATTTATACAACATAGTCAATATGATTCGCGCAACGACATTTGTTCAACACACAAATTCATTATTGCAATTCACAGTTTTAAAATCATCGATTCACATAACATCATTAGATACAGTTTGGTCAACGGTCACAACAAGTTTCAAAAGTAATACCCACTCATGGACTATGCAAGCAAGTAACATACACATGCGAAAGATTTGTCAATTGAAGTCACCCAACGCTTAGGGTCAAATCAAATTCTCACAAGCCGAGTGCCTCGGGGGTAACCACGACCTCCAAGCTTCACTCACAATACAACCTATACAATGACATCTCCTACTAACTCATAACCGAGAACAATTACAACAATTGTAATAGCAACACCGAGAATAACATACATACATACCAATTTCTCCAAAAAGGGATACATCATTGGCTTTCAAAGCCAATACATCCAACCGTAACGGTTCTATGTCTCTAATACATAAACTACATATACATGAACTCTCCTAGAGTTCTAAATCAAAAGTAATAGCTAAAGAATGCATGTTCACCATGCCGCTGACAAGATAAAACTCTGAGGCAATAATAATCCTCAATCCAATGGACCTAAATCTTGGAATCCTCCTACTTACTAGTACATAGACGGTAAAAGTATGATGTTTTTGTCTACGGAAAGCATTTCGAGTATAATTTCCAGAAACATAAGTCCCACTGCCCAAGAAGTTTCAGAACCAAGGTGAAATTACCATTTTGCCCCTATTCTATCAAGGCTGCCTTTTTCCAAAATTTTATCGCTATACTAAATCGAGTGTATCTCTTAAACCGTGCGTCCGTAAAAGCCGAAACGACTGCTCAAATCTTAGTTTGTTCAATATCTAGAACTTACTATTTTACATATTTAGGTGTTGCTATATAAGTTTTTGAACTTATTACTCATTCAAATTTCGGTCTCAATTTTTGACTAGTTTTGTCATTTCTGCGATATCTCATTCGTCGGGCGTCGACATGACTCCATCCAAATTCCTAAATGCACCTAAGAGGTTTCTCTACCTCCTAGTATAATTTCCTAGGTCTTCATAGACCAAAAATATTTAAAACATACCCAACAAGCTGCTATCCCAAAGCAATCCCCAAAGAAATTTTGACAAATTTTTGTAGTTTACGAAAATGAGTGTAATTTGAAACTTATTGATGCTTTTGATGTGAAACCAATTATCAACAACTCACAAAAGAAGAAAATATTTTTACCCTACTACGGATTCTTATGCAAGTAACCCTATCCTTATCGACTGCATGAAGAGAGTCTCATGCGAGTCATTATGACCGAGACATTCCGAAGCGGAAATACCTACGGTATTGTTCGGAACGAGTGTGTCTCGAAGGGAGTAATGTTTAGTTCGTAGTATCTAGGAGCGGTGATTGTTATGAAGACGTGTCAAGACCAAGTATAGTCGGTGTGCTAGTAAGCAATGATAGATTTGAGCTATCAAGGGTGTGAACCTGATACTGACACTGAGAAGGGATCGTCTCGGAGTTGCAATATTCCTGAGGTGGGTGGAAGCTAAGAAGGTTAGTTTAGAAGTTGAAAGTGAAGATTGGAGAAGACTTCTCCTACATCAAATGTGCCTTGTCAATGTTGTGTCAACCGATGGTCATGAAGACAATTCTTTTCGTCTCTTGACAATGAGAATAGTGGTAGGGTAGTTGTGACATACCTTAACCGTCAAGGATATTAATGAGACACTATACGATACTTGACCAACGATTAAGTGTAGTGGCCCTTACTCCAGGACGTGACGACCCAAGGGCGTAAAGAGTGGCGAATTGATTGAGATTCTAGCTAAATGGTAACGTCCATTACTAGAGGAACAACCAAAATAAACAACGTCTTAAGTCGAGCTGTATTGAATTAGGAGTGTGAGTATTTCAACTTGATGATTTGATTCATCAATGATGCTACGCGATGAGATGGGACCAAGCCAATGATGCTAGTCGCCATGAAGAAACGTTGAAATTTTTGATTTTCGTCGAACGAGCAATAAGTCCTTGATGCTCGTTGTTTTCTTAATTGATTTTGATTTGTCATTCGACATTATGTGTTGTAGCGGGATTGTCGCCGCCGAATTATGTAGAATATGTGCTATATGTGCTATGTGCTTTAAATGGTAGTGAGCGTTCATGTCACTTTTTCGTGGCCAGTGATGCTGTTTAGGATGTAAGCGAATGGGTGTAATCGCCCAAGTGAGAATTTAGGACATAATAAGGTGGGTGGACATCGTCAAAGGTCTTGTTGACGATTGTAGCTTGAAGTACCCATGAGAGTGGGTGTAGACCAATTAGAATTAGCCGTGTTTATGTTGGAATTATCGTCGAGGTGGCTTGACTTTATGGCAAGCTCGGTACGATAAGGAAAATGTGACAGTAGGGGTATAAACCTAAGTGTTAGAATGAATAATTATGCCAAAAGCTTAAAGGGAAAGCGAATACGATATGTGATAATAATTGCCAATGCTTGGTTGAAAGTGGGCGTGATGAATGCCTTTGTATGAGGCCAACTCATCGAGTCATCATGTAAAAGATGGCGAGCGTACAGTAGGTACTTATGTGATTATGTGGGCATGTGTAACAATGTCGTAAGGTGATTAGGAGATCTAATGTGTTTTGGATTATTTTTCGCAACCTTTCTTGTCCGTGTGTTAGGCGAGGATGGGGACAAGTTCAACTCACTGGTCCAGAATTAGTGCAAGAAACAACGGAGAGGATCATCCAGATTAAACAAAGGATTCAAACCGCTCGCGATCGACAAAAGAGCTACGCTGATTTAAAGCGTAACCTTGGAGGGTTTTGTTTCAAGTTGGAGATAAAGTTATGCTAAAGGTTTCGCCTTGGAAAGGGGTTGTACGTTTTGGCAAACGGGGGAAGTTAAACCCCAGATATGTCGGACCTTTCAAAGTGTTGAAAAAGGTTGGAGCCGTTGCTTACAGCTTAGCTTCCTCATCGAGCTCGGAGCAGGGTCCACAATACATTTCATGTAGCAACTTGAAGAAATGGTATTCTTATGATCATTAGTCGTTCTGTTGGTAAGGACTGCAAGTAGTGAAAAGCTTCATGTTGTTGAAGAGCTGGTAGAGATCTATTGGATCGCGAAATAGTCAAAACAATTGAGGCGAAGCCGGATGTCCCTAATGTTAAGGTTTGATGGAACTGCTAGGCGGGGTCATGATGGTTACATGGGAACCTGAGATCAATTCAGGAAAGAAATATCCACACTCTTCACCAAGACTGAACCGTCGTCAAGTGCCGTGTGATAAGCCTTGAGGACAGCCCCTCATTCTAATGGGGGTATGACTATAACACCTCTGTTTTAGGTATTGTACTGACATTTATGTAATCACTGAATATTTTTTAGGTTTATGCGTTTGCTTTAAATACGTTAATCGTTAAGCTAAATCGGTAAACTAAAAATGATTTATACAATGTAAACAGCATTAAACAAGTAATGTTTACATCAAGCAAGTGTTATATGATTATTTAAGGGTAATATTATCATTGCCACATTTTATTTTTTTTGGTTCGTTAAGTGTTTACGTTTCGCGATAAGTCGTATAGCCTTTTTCCCTGTTTCCTTATCTCTCTCCTCCGGAAGCCACGTTTTAACTTATCTACGCTTCAACAAATACCCACAATTGTACCCAATACTTAAAGTTTATGTAAAACTTATGTTATTTATCACTTTATACATATTCATTATGAAGGAATTCAAATCATAACTTACAATGTACAAGTTATACATTTTTCCAAGTCTATACTACATTATACTTCATATAATGCAAGTATACATTATATAAAAGACCAAAAACATATCCTAACATATACACATGCATAATTTCGTGTAATATGACTAGGATAAGCCAAGAAGAGTCACCAAGAAGCTTTGTAAAAGATCTAGCATGCAACTTGAACCATGACTCTTTTTTTTTTTTTATCTATGACTAGCTTTTCTCAAATAAAAATCAGATATGCTTCAACCTTTCTCATGTCATCCAATCTTCTTCAAGAAGCTTTGCCACCTTGCACACATCAACAAGACACTAAAATATCTTCCTAGTAGTATAAATACCCATGCATGTGTGAGCTAAGAAGTCATAACACATTTTCTTATCAAATAAATCACAAAATCTCTTCCTTTGTTCACTCCAAAAAAAACCCTCGGCTCTAAATAGCCTCCAATCCAAATCCATAGCTGATTTTCTATCATATTATACAAGCAGATTACACTATAGATCTAATGGTTTTCTAAGGTGTTTTTCAAGAGTTGGTTCACCATTGAGCAAGGAATCAAGAAAAGCAAGAAAGGGGTTATTGGAGAAAAATTAGGGTTTTCACCTTATATTTTTTCAGCAAGGTTTGTTATATCACTTGGGTGTGATTGTTTTCTCATCTTGACTCATCCACACAGGTTATATTTAAGGCTTATATTTATTAACGAAGCGATTTGATGTGTTCATATGTTATATTTAGCTAATACCACCTTTAGGGTTACTTTTGAATATGTAAATGAATGTTTACTTATGTCATTGTTTTGTACACTTAGTTATTTGGCATATGGAGGTAATAGTATGTTAAATAGGTATCTGTAGTTTGGGGGTTTTAACTTGTTTGTTGGTTAAGTTTATAATACATGGTTTTGTGCTATGGAGCGGGTGGGCGTATTTTTTTTTTTTTTCTTTTTATGTTTTTTCTTTCTTTTTTTTTTTATATTTATTTCATTTTTTTACGTTTGTGCATCTATTCTGATTTTTTTTCTATTTATTTTTATTTCTAAAAAGTCCTCAAAAACAAGTTTTACAACACATTTTTGGTTTAATAATATCTTTGGGGCTGTTTAAAATTCGAAATTTACTTATATGTTTTATGATTTATAAAATACTACATGTCACAAGGATCGATGGGGTCAAAAGAACTCGAAAATCCGTTAATAACGAAGAAGATACGCTATTTACAAGTTTACGTAGTTAATATTTTATAAAACAATTTTTATAAAAAGTTGATTATTCACATGAAACTTATACGTTATAAACATCATAATTATGATTAAAAAATTCAATTCGGAACGTGTTCGAAAGAATCGCTAAAAAAGGAGCTAAGCATATAACGAATAAGATACGACAAAACGGGTTTTAGTAATTAAAAGTATAAAAACGATTATATAGCTATTATGAACAGTAAAAAAACTATTCATCACAGAATCTCAAAACCTAAAATGGATTTTATGATCACTCGTCTTAATACAAAAGCGTGGGAGTAGAAACGCTGAGAAATGTGCTTAAAACGACAAAGTTTGTCATTTTTACTAAGGGCGTAAATATAAAGTTTTACTTATAATGACGATTTTACTTAAACAATAGATGGTGATATAGTATATAGTTAGATATCTTATATATTTATATTTATATATATATATATTATATATATATATTATATTATATATATATATATATATATATATATATATATATATATATATTATTAGTTATCAAAGGTGGCTATATTACTAGGAATTTCATATGAGCTCTTCGGATGGGTATTGACGAGTTGTTGGATTTACGATTTAAAGTGTCCATAAACTCCTCGTACTGTCATGTCATGTACCTCTCTCAATTTATGATAGCTATTCCCGACGATTGTACGCACGATAACTATATAGGATTATATGCAGTTGTTGTTAGACAACATAATTGATACTGATTTGATTATATTAAACTAGGTTGCATTCGAGCGTTAGCGTGACGCGTTTTTACTTGGGATATTTTGTTATCAGGCTTATCTCTCAAGTGAGTCATGCTCCATGTTTTACAATTATTTAAAATTCAAGTTTTTTGGGGTGAGAAACATATGCATGTTTTACAAATTGGACGCAAGTGTACATTTTATCATGATTACGTTTTGCCTAAGTAGCGATAACCCACTATGCCCATGAATCATGAACTGTCAATTACTGGAATGTGAGCGCGAATGATTATAGATAGATCTATTTGGGATTGACCTCCCCGTTCAGGTGACTAGCTATCACTGGAACACGAAGTATATCATGTCGGATACTAGATGTTTTAATTTAATGGGATGAACATCATAACGGGCAATGTAGGCAATTTTATATATTGTATTCAATTATGTTGAGCTTAGGTGTCATGAGCTTAGGTAAACGTAATTACATTTTGTGGATGTCTTGATCTGTTGCTTAATCACTTTGGGAAAGTCTTGCAGGTCCTGCGTATTATTTACATAAACCTATGAAATCTCACAACTTTTTGTTGACGTTTTTAATGCAATGTATTTAGGACGGTCATTAGCACGAGGTGCGAACGGATACATTGGTGGTCTTTAGTATGAAAGTCATGCATTAAGATTTAGTAGCATTACATTTTGTGTATCTGTTATGGCTGGAAAATCTTTGTAATAATAACAAGGTAAACAAGTAAAGCTTCGGGCCTTTTGTGACACATACTTTATTAAATCAATGTATCGGTTTTAAATGGCTTTTTGGCGTTCTTATATTTTCTTGTGTTTGTTGATCCTGAGAAGTAAACACGCCGGACCCTTATTCCCGACTGCGACCCAATTTGTGGGTGTTTACAGTTTTAGCAAATGATTAGGCGTCTAAAATTATTATTAAACTATAAATGAATTTGAAAAATAATAAGGAGAGTCTTTTCAGTTTCGTTGGCATCTAGATGCCTTAATCTTCATAATGGGTCCAAAATGGGTAATTTTCACTAAAATTACATATTAGTCGGAATGGGTTAAAATGGAGTTAAACATAAGGCGGATCATTTTAGTGGGATAAATAAGAAAGTTTGGCGCACACATGGATTATATGGTATAAGATTACATACATGTCGATATATATTTTCATATACTTATGCAAATTATGCATTTGCTTATAATTTATATATTCTTCTAAATCGCGCACCATTGTTATAGTTCGCGGTTGAGACGTTGTCGCCGTTCTCTCCTTGTTGAGTTTCTTGTTCGATACTTATATTTAAGGTGAGTTCATAGCCCCACCTTTTCTCTTTTAATGGTTTTTTTATAAACTATTTTCGGGGTGAGAATACATGCTCGTTTTACCAAGCAAACTTATTGATTTCTACTACTTGAGCGTTACATGAATATTTTTACTAAAGCTTTTACATGCTTACTATATGACTTTTATACATGGTTGATTACTTATGAACTTACTAAAGCTTGATTTGCTTACTACATGATTTGAGACCATTGAATATCTATATATGAAACCGTGAGTTTTGAACACATTATTTGTTTTAAATGTGGACACAAGTATTTAAAAACTGTATGCTATGCCTGATATTAATGCCTGATATTATTGCAACTAACAGTATTAGTACCGTACTGCTCACTTTAAGTCCATATTTATCATGAACCGTTAATTGCTATTGAAGTGAACGTGAATGTTATGAATAGATCTATCGGGATTGACAATCCCCGTCTGGGCTGTGGTTTCTGATCGTTTTGCATGTCGAAAATAAAATGGTGGTGGTGGTTCCTTTGTGGTGGCCGGCGGACAAGAGAAAGAGAGGAGGAGAGAGTGAAAAATTTCTAAATGTTATAAGTGTGAGTGTGGGTTGTATTTATAGAAAACAATTTTGAAAACTTGGCAAAACTAGTCCCTCCATCCTTAATATCTTTTAAAACTAGTACAAAAGTATTTCTTTTATGTATAAATGAGGCCAATAATCTCGGGTCACACTACGTTAGTAAATATTTTATATCCATCCCACTAAATTTGTTTTAAGACATTTAATAAAATGTTAAATCACGTAAACCTCGATTCTTAACACGCTTTTTACAGAACACGGGGAAAAAGCCGTAAAACACAGAAATAAACTAATTACGCTCTAGGAGCAAAATTTTAAAATTTTCCAACTTTCTCAGACTTTAAAACGAATAGAAATTTCAAACACGACTCGCAAAACGCCTAAAATAAAAATTACCAAAATTTCTCAAAAGTATTCGTAATAAAATACGAAATTGTTTATTTTCGACAAATAAAATTTTAAATGTCGACATTCGATCACGAAAACTCGTAAAATAATAATTATGATGTCGAATACGCGATCGTCATACGCGTCGTGAAACTCGGGTTGTTACACCTAATCTTAGCTATAACCAATATACCACTTCACAAACACTATACACTCACAACATCTACACTATCGGATTTACACATAATCTGAATCACACAATTACACAAGATAATTACAATAGAGATTTGATACTTAGAAGAAGAGATGAGAGATCACTAAATAACAATTCGTTTCTTGGTGAATACGAATGTTCTTCTCTTGCACTTGATAGAGAGGATAGATGAGGAGAAGAGATTAGATCACTTGAAACAAGATCAAAGGATGTTAGTGATCAAGTGATTTAGAGAGAGAAAGAAGGTTTTTAGAGAGAGAAAGTTATCTCAAAAATTCGTGCAAAGAGATGTGTTTTTCAGCTGGGAATGGAGCAGTATTTATAGGCAAGAAAACCTAACGGTCACTGCAGGCGGTCCCGGCGGTCCCAGATATATCTGGGGGCCGTCAGACCTATAAGGGGGCGCCTAATAGACTACGCTCATGTTTTTGTCTTTTTGTGGGGAAGGTTGTATCTGTTATGAAACCTTTCATTTTGGGAGAAAATTTTAAATTTCAAATTTAAGTTTTAAATAAACTATTCTTTTAATTAGAAAATATTTTGTATAATTATTTTTGTGAAATACTTTTGTAAAAATGTGATGGTTAAGAGAAAAATATTTTTTTGATCACTAATCATGCTTAATGATTTGTTTGTCCATACCTTAAGTGATTACTAATCTTAGAAATGAAATTTTATAATTAATAATTTGTAAACGTTTATTTTTATGGTAAACGTTTTTACATTTTGTTATTATCAAAACATTGAGAGGTCGAAAAATATAAATAACGTTTTTAGACATTATTTGTATTAAAAAATAGAGATAATTACGAAGGCATATAATCATATCATATAGGAATAAGTTATTATCTTGAAACTTCAGATTACATATGTGAGAAGCAATTAATTTAGGAATTCAATTTACCTATCAAAGTGTAGCAAAGATGAAGTTTGCTTGGTTCACTAATACATTATTCTAGTATGACTCAAACAACCATGTTTTAATGACGGTAGATTTAGATGATATATTTTACATATAGTCCTAATACAGATGTGTTGAATGCTTAGAAAAGCGTAAGAAAGATGTTTTAATCTTTTGTTCAAGATCTATAGGTTGTTTGGTTCGATGACATATTGCTTGATTTAATGGATGTCTTATATTAAGTCATCTTGTAGTTGTCACATGTGATTTTAATGTGATTGGATTTCCAAAAGCCAAGAGGTGTGCTTATCTGTGACAATGAAGAATACATTATATTGATAGTTTTTTAAGAATGCTCCTTTGCATGTCTTGTGAAAAGAAACTCATCAAGATTATTTATCTTAATTGAGTTTGTGATTCTTCAATAATATATGATTGGAACGAGACATATTGTATTTTTAAACAAATATGTTTATCAAAGAGGATAAAGTTATCGCTCTTATGAATGTTTTGATAAAACAATAAAACAAGTATTTAAATGAATGAACTTTATTGGTTTATGTATTGACACATGTTGTAGTGGATTATTTTTAATTCTAGTAACCCATATTTTTATAAACAATGTGTAATGTACTTTCTTGTAACACAACCATTTATGTTACATATGAAATGAAATGCAAAGGATATATACTATCCTTTATAAACATTTTAACAAGAGAGTTTAATTAATGCACGATTTCTTAGGCTTAATGTTATCTTAAACATCATGTTTTCCTAAACAAAATGAGTATTTGAAATATATATTATGATACTCTCAATTTGTGCTTATTTATGCAAGAGAAATGTTTATGGCATGCATGAATATCAATGACGTATTGTTTATGACACTCTACTTACCGAGTGTATGAAATCTTTAGACATAATGTTTCACAAACATCATGTTATCATAGGTGAATGAATAAGAGTATTATTCTTATTTGAGAATTTAGCCAAATGTGAATTTGAGCTTTGAGTTGTGCTTTTAAGTTGTATGAGCTAAGTTTACATATGTTGTATGTTTGCTCGTGTTTAGTTTTTCGAAAATGACACATTTACTAATTGCATTGCAATGCAAATTGCTTGAATATTTTGGACAAAATATTCAAGTTGCCAATACTATTTCATTGTGTATTTTATGCATCTATTAAAGATATTAGTATAATATTTGGAAAACAAACCATTGGACAAGTAGACTCAATATGACATCATGAACACAAGTGCGAGTTATGATCTGATGCATATTCTTTTTATCTTGAAGAGGATATCGTTATTTTCATATCAATCGAGTGTGATTGAGTATGTAGATTAAAGGCAATATCTTTTGTTATATTTTGATAGAATCTTGAAGCTAGACAAATAAGAATCCTATTTCATGTCCATATTCGAAAACTTGTCAATTAGATTCGATAATGATATCAATCATAGTTTGAATAATGAATCGATATAAATTCGAAATCCTTCTTGATCCTCACCAACACTCTTTTTAAAAGAAAAAAAATAAAAAAATTTATAGTGTGTTCCATTTAACCTAAGACTAGTATTAAGTGTGAGGACATTTAAAATGATGAGCTAACTTGTTTCTTAAAGATAATCATCAATTTTATATGTGAGAAATGCATAGTGTTGACATTTAAAGTGTATATAACTTACCTAGCCATTTTTAAGCATTACAAACAACTTTAGAAAACAATTACATATTTATATTATATTTTCAAATATTTGACTAGAGTAAATGTTTTAACTTCTGGTGAATGTTAATGTGAAGTTTTATACCAAAATATCATTGCAAAAGAAAGAATTTTTCTTACCAATAAAGTTAAGCTTTCAATTTTAAGATTTGTAATAAATCGTAGGTTTATTTTAATCTAAAGATTTATTAGTTACGAGGCATGCAGACTTGTGCGTTGCACACGGGTTGTGTCAATTTTTTTCGCATGAAGTGCGTATAATGGTCGCTTGCATGGTGATTTTGTAAAATGTTAATGCCTTTGTTTGATGGGTTTATTACCCATACAATTGTAGTGGGGTATTTGAGTTTGATGTGAACGTTTGATCACTGTATAAAACTGTTGTTAGGTTAGCGATAGCTAAGTTAGGCACATCAATTTGACCATTGCGAATTAGTTAATTGTAATTGCTGATTTTTCAACTCTTTTTTAAACTACGAAATGTATTTTTTGACAAACAATCATTTCCCTTTCAAAGGTATCATCATGAGAGAAATGTAAGTTCTTATTATGTTGCATAACATATTGAGAGATGTTAATACAATAAAAACAATAATTTGATAGATAAAAAATAAATTTAGAAGTAATATCCATTATGAGTATAAGCACACCCTTAATTGGTTTTCTGACATAGTGTAGTCCAGTCTAGTTCTAAAACTTGATTGTTGAGGAATTAAATCAAATTCAATAGAAATAAAATAGTATCCAAGTTGCTAGTTTATTATACAAACTGAATAATAAATTTTAGATGATTTGGAACATGCAAGCTGAAGGACAAAAGGTAAATTACAAACATCATAGAAGAGCTTGGATCAACAATCGAAAATTCACTGTTTTATGTACTCATATGTAGAGTTCATGAAATACATAAAACTTAAGATTTGGAGAAAGTAAGAAGTAGATTACATAAAGCTTGGTATGTTTCTTTGCTTCCCTTTCACACTTTGGCATAATAAATGGACGTGCACTTGTTGATTCTACTGCTACCAAACGACTACTTCTGCAAATAGATAATGCAAGCAAAGTATATCAAAAATTATTCCAAGCAATGTAAAGAAGTGACTTAGCATTTTGAGTGTTTGGACAGAATCAAAGCTCGCCTATCAAGTTGAGCTTATAAACTTATAAGCTCAAAAAATGAGTCTATGAGCTTTTCATTTTTAAATCAACTCATAAGCCCCAAAAATAAGCTAATCGAAACACCCTGTAAGTAGCACGTTACAGATTTCACAATTGAGCATTGAGCCTTCCTGCACCTCCTACCTTGGTACCTTGTGGCTGTGTGGGGCAGGTCTAAGAGTTCACATAAAGAGTCTAATGAACAAAGGGCGTGTGGTGATGCTACTTTACAGAGATAATCTTATTTGTGCTACTACTCTATGACCCATACAGTTAACAATAGACATAGAAAGATTATAAAATCCAGGAACATCAGCTTCTTGGTATGCTTTGTGAGAGTCCCTAGTTTCATCGTTTATGTCTGACGCCCCTAATGCCTTGGAAAACAATGGTTCATAACGAAAGCTGCTTCAACTATAAACCTACTAAACCATACCCCCACAATGTGACCAACATGTTTTCTGGTAATGACTTTAGTGATACATCAGGGGATGTTCCATACTGAATAAAGTGACACATCCAGCTTTGGTTTTACCTTCTTCACATATATCACCTAAACTACTTACTATTAAGCCTCTAATAACTAACAACAAACAACACTATTATGGCATAAAACAATAAAATATAACTCTATGAACTTGCAGTTATTCTAGGAAAAATATATTTTAAACTTACTACGTGGAGGAAAAGGCGTATATCAATTTCCACAGTCCATCTTCAAGTTGAACACAACACCTCGGTCAAACATTCAATCTGAAACCCTCAAAATGAATATATCAGAAAACATAAGTACAAAGTCAGTAGTTACTATGTTTTTCTATATGTAAATGTGGTTATCATAAGGCGCCATTGCAACTCTCTTCACGACCTCACTTGATGTCGGATTTGTTTGACAGAAGAGAGAGTGCGATGAAGTTCAAAACTGAACCTGAAAAAACATAAACTCTACATAAAAAACAGATAACCTGCATGCATTGTCAGTTTCGACCAAATTACATGTGAACGGGTCATATCAGATTGAACTTTCATCTAAAATGGGTCAAACGATTAGAAATTTTCAAAAAGAAGTTTAGAAGGAAAAGGTTTGTAAGTGATCAAAAGGATTCTAGGCAATTCAGATGTATTAAATATCTAACAACACATTAAGGGTTAATTTCAAGTAATCAGATATTCTAAAATAGTGACTGTATCACGTGTCTGCTCTTTTATGCGCGTCTATTATACCTGCTAAGGTACTCTTACGTTTATCAACATAACATAAATAGTTGCTTAGCTATGAATATCAAGTAAGACGCACAACAATGTACGCTAACTGAATGTCCAGATGACGAAGATGGCATTTTGTGAAGTGCCACATTCAAAACAACTCACAATATATAGGAAGCCTCAATTTTGAAAATGAACAAAATCCAATATACAAAATTAGTGCCACATGTTGTTTTGAGTGATAGATACTAATTTTGTTTTCATAACTATATGATGTATTTGGTATCTTTTGGAAAGAAAACTTCCTTTCAAAGGATGTGCAATTATATATTTCGCTTGTAAATTTATTCTAATTCAATATAAATATCATTCAGTTTGTCTTGGTATATTCCTAGTCAAAACCAACTTGCTGTAAAGATAACAAAGGGCAAGCTCATAGTACAGTGAAACGCAATGGAAATCGGGATTTGGGAAAGCATGCCTGACATGTGCACGCAATATGCTCACTCGATGCATTACTTGATGCTTTTTTGACCTATACATTTATCGAATGCCCACCGAGGCCAACATACCGAGCTTATCATAGCCAACTTTAGATGCTTACAACCAACAACTTTGTATTAAATAGCACAGGTAAAAATACAATCAACCAAAGTTTACAAACTGACTATATAATCAACCCCATCAGCTTTATTGACCTCACATATTAGAGGCGTTTGGCGTTGCATTTAGAAACTGACTATATAACTTTAGAACATAAATTGTATCATCTAAATGAACAAAACTTACTACTTCACAACGCTGTCAACTTCACATCTTGATCAGAAACTTCACGTTCTGCATCGCATCTGTGGATTCGTTAACTACACCCTCATTAGCGGTCCTACTATCCCTTCTTCGTTTTCATCAATGTTGTGCAACAACAGCCCGAATATCATCCTCATCTCTCATCAACGCATCCCAAATACACAGGAACCCATACGCACTACCAAAAAAAACCCAAAGTTTAAAGAAACACTAAAATTAAAAATTAAAAAAAAACCAAAATTAACAAAGCCCTCAAATTATGACAAAGCCCTAATTTAAAGAATCAATTTGTATATATGCATAGTTATAATTTGATACCTTTTTGTGTTTATGGACTTTGTTTAGCAAAAAAATATACGAAATGCTCATACTGATCTCATTTACTTCCTCATCGTGGTATCTGAACCTTATAACTGTTGCTTCAAAAGTTTGTGTTACCGATCAAAAGAAAGCTTCGAGATAGATGTTGATATAATGGGGTTGTGGAATAATTGTTCAAACACCCTAACAGTTGAAGAATGAATTTGATCCAAATGGTTAAAAAGGCTTTTGGTTTTCTTATAGTTATCCTACACTTGATATTCATGGAGTTGTAACTGTAGAACCTTTGATATTCATGGATTTAAAGCTCAATCATGAATACTCGACATTAGGCAGCAGGGTTTTGTACATATGGCTGTGTGGGTAATACAAAGCATTTAAAGATACAACCCTTATAAATTTAGAGGCTCAATCTTTTAGTATAATAGATTAAAATAAATCCAATATTGACATATCTTAGTTAATTTCTTTTTTTATTGCATTTATATGTATGTTATTTGCTTAAAAGTACATTTAGGTGCAAGATTAATTACTAGCACATTGGAGTAAACTTTTTTAGTGTAAGCATATTTTTTAAATATGTTTATTTAGTACTATATTTAAGAGTTGCCAGTAAGTTTGCATAACAACAGTCATTCCAACTATACTTTTCTAGTCATAAGAGCATCTACAATAGTGAAGCTTTTTAATAGGTTTATAAAATGTTAAGTCATAAATTTATAAAGCTTTTGATAGTATAGAGTATAGACCTCATACTATTATGTATAAACCTTTTACAACAATATGAAATGTTCAACCATAACACATGCATTAAATTATGAATAGGTCTAGGATCTTGGACCTCTTCATGTCACATAGATATAAACTATAAGCTCACTATGGTTGAAACAAAAAATAAACTTTTTCATGAGTTTTAAACCTTTTCATAAACCTCCCATTGTGGATGCCCTAATATTGTACCAAACATTGCATGCAAATCTAATTTATCATGAAAAATACAATTTGTAGATCTAATCAAATTCCAATATTCTTTAAACCTACAATTAAAATGCAATTTTGTTTCCCTAAATCAGAAAACGAAAAGAGTCAAATCATTGAATTTAGGGGTTAGGGTTTTTAAAGTTACAAAATCCATTAAAATAAAATCGCTTACATGCAATCGTAAACTTTGTTATAGCAATTGTCTTGTTCTTATCTCCTTCTTAATCTTAAATTGAGGGTGCCGAATCTGCAACTTTTTTTTCTTGTTTGGTTGGTGCAAATTGGGTGTTTTATGGGGTAAAGAAGAGAAATAATGATTTGAGAGAATTGCATATATACCCACTAAAACTTGAATACCCATTTCTTACTTATGAACAATACCCGTTTTCTTATGAACAATACATGTTTTTTATTAATTTTTTTCCATAAATGTATATTAGTATAATTAGCAGTTATTCTAGATGGTTATTAAGAGGGGTGGGTTTCATAACGCTGGAGCCGGCGTTATGCCTAGCTGGCATGGCGTTGGCCGGCGTTATGATACCAGTAACGTTGGAAGCCCAACGGCGTTGGCCGGTGAGTTGAGCCACCAACATGCGTTGGTGTGTATTTGTTTTTCAAAACACACCCCAACGTTAGCTAACGACTAGTTTTCAATTTTTTTAAAAATACCCACTTTATATATACCAGCAGGGTACCTGTGCAATGCGGCGGCGGGTACCGTGTGACTATATTTTGTGGCGAACAAATGTTATTCGGTTAAACTTTTTTTAATAACAACTGTACAAAATAAATAATTTAAACTAAAATAACTTTAAGCAATAACAATGCAAAGTATTTCATATCCAAATAAACGTAAGGTCCAAACGAAAGAATGGAACATAAGTAGCATCTTTGAAACATAAGTTCGAATAGACGGGTACTCGCATGTTGCGGGGACGGGTTCCCGTATAATTAAATTTTCCAGCAAGGGACTGGGCGAGGTTCAAGGGCCAAAATAATCTTGGATGGCTGAAACTATTGTATGTGAAATATGATTAGTTTGTGTTGTAGATTTTTGATTATTTCATAAACCATAAAAAATTTTATATTAAGAATTTATAACTGACATTTTAATGTATATCAATAACATTTTTTCAATTTTAAATGTTACAAATATTGATATGATGGTTACACACTTTTCCCACTAAATCACTTATTTATCATCACTTATTTATTAATATAACTGTTACAAGTTTTAAGGTTACATGATGATAAATGAGATGTTACAAAATAGATTATAATAAGCAATGAAAGCATTACTTATAACGACCCATACTTTTAATGACACATAAATTTCTAGGCTTGTAATTATATGTGTATGTATTGATTCCATAGCAAAAGTAAAACAAATCTATACTAATTTGTTAATTTCCTTTTTAAGTAATGTTTTTTGTCTTAATTTTTTAAAACTTATTTTATAGAAAGTCCTAAATACATTTTTAAGTAGTTAAGAATAACCGTTACAAGTTTTGAGGTTACATGATGATAAATGTGATGTTACAAAAGGGATTATAATAAGCAATGAAAACATTATTTGTAACGGCTCATACTTTTAATGACACATAAATTTCTAAGCTTTTAATTATATGTGTATGTATTTTCTATAGCTAAAGTAAAACAAATCTATACTAATTTGTCAATTTCCATTTTAAGTAATGTTTTTTGTGTTAATCTTTTTACGACAGTCTTTGATACAAAGTCCTATCATTATAAAGTAGTTAAGATACATAAATTAACAAATTCCTAAAAGGGAAATTAACAAAGTACTTTTAATGACACATAAATTTTTAGGCTTTTAATTATACGTGTATGTATTGATTTCATAGCAAAAGTAAAACAAATCTATACTAATTTGTTAATTTCTTTTTAAAGTAATGTTTTTTGTCTTAATTTTTTTAGAACTTCTTTTTGTATAAAGTCCTGAATACATTATAAAGTAATTAAGAATAACTGATAATCACCTTTTTAGGAGTAATTATATATCAAATAGTATAATAAAATATCAAATATAAAATCCCCCCAAGTCAACCTAGTCAACCCTTTAGGAAAAATGGTCAACAAACTCACGGGTATGATATAAATGATTCCGGGCAAGTGATCACCCGGCTCGTTCTCCCAACGAGGCGTGCAATGGAAAGTCGAGAGTCGGTTTGATATTTGGTGCTTGAATTCACAAGATTTTGATTGGTTTAACTATTTCTACGGGAAAAAACGATTAAAAGGAAAGTTGTTAAGTGCTTAATAATAAGCACTTTTAAAACTTGGAATTATTTTTGAAAAGTTCTAAATAAGCCAAAAATTAAGCTTAAAGATGACAGTACTAATCTTAAACTAGCAGATTTAACTTTTTTCAAAACAGATTTTTAGCACTTTTTAAAAGCAAAATAAGCTACCTTAGACTACAATATAAGCTGCCATACTTACAACATTTAAAGATAAGCTGAAAAACTACTGATTTAAGCCATAAAAACAAGAACAAAAACAGATTAAGCACAAGAACTTAAGGATCCTAGAATCTGTCCTTAGAAAGCATTTTTTGGCTATAAGGCAAAAATGGCTATTTGCAGCCCACTCATAAGCTCACTAAAAGAGCTTATTAGGTTATAAAAACTCAAAACAGGTTGAGACTAGCTGGTAATGAGCTTATGCTCAAAATTTCAAACTTTGAAACAAACTTGAACTAATCTAAATTTGGTTTTCTAAGTGAACAAAAACTGTCCCATATTCTAAAAAAACTTAACTGATTTTACCCATTTTCATTAAAACCATGAAACAGTTCTCACAACTTTGTGACCAGATTATACATATGATTTATGATGCATTAAGAATTAGAAAAACAACACTTGACAACTTAAAACTTAAAAACCAAGACTATGACAGATTTGAACTTAAAATCCTCACAGAATGTTCATATGATAAGAAAAACTTAAAATCTACCTAAAACCTGTTTCAAACTTAACTAATTATGATCTAAAAGATTTTAACTACCAAACCAAACACTCCTTTAAGATTTCAAAAGCATTTTTAAGCTCATTTAGATTGAAATAAGATAAGGGTTATAAAAACAAATTATTAACTAAACATGTTAAGCATTAAAAAGCAACTTTTAACTACTAAGAAGCACTTATCAAAAAGCTTAATGGAATAAGCAGATTTTAAGCAAATATGAGCAGTTTGGCATGAAATTTAGAACAAGTAACTAATAAGCATCTAGATGAATTCTAACAGAATTGATGAGTGATAAGAGCATAAAACAAGCAAGGAATAAGCATAGATAAGCAATAATAGGCAGCATATAAACAAATGCAGTAAAATGACTTAAAAATTGGAAATTTGGAACTTACAAAGGTCCAATGCTTTTGTGAAGACTTAACCACCAAAATAGCTTTTCAAATAACCCTATAGCTTACCAATAAGCACTAAGAACCCAAATAAGCCATTCAAAATTGCTTATTCATCCAATAAGCTAAAAACATAATACCCTTCTTTTTCTTGATACCTTCTAAATGAAATTTATCTTTTTTTTAGTCAGTGGCTTACACTTATAAGCTATTAAGAAGCTTATGAGTGTGAGCTTATAGCTTCTGAGTTTTAAAAACAGTCTTTAAGAATTTTTTCATAAAAACTAAAACTAAATAACATAAACTGAGATTGACAGAACGCTTGAATTTTTAAACTAAAATGAAACTTTTCATTACTTAAAAGAGAACAATACAATACTTTAAGATTAAAGACATAAATTTAAAAGATGACAAGTAAATTGAACATAAATTTAAAAATTACACTACTCCCGGTTAATGAACTAAGCCTACTCTATTTATAGAAGAGGAACAAGCTGTTGTATGTGCTTGTTTTGTTACTTTGGTGAGTAGCTTCAAGTCATCATCACAGCCATCTATTTAACTTGCTCTTCAAGTCCTTTAATCTCAACCCTTCAATTTTTGTTTTTTCCTTTGACCCAATAAGAATTCGAGGGATTGCCAAGGTGGATTGATAGTCTTATGAAGTGGGGTTATGTTGGAAAGGGATGGTTTTGTCTGTGGGTGTATAAGTCGAGGGGTGGGGGGTGATGAATAGTGACAGGCGGGAAATGGGTTTTTGGGTTTTTTGTTATAACAGAGTTAGGGGTGTATAAAGGGGAGAAGGACCACGGGTGTAAAGGAGTTTGTGGTGTAGGGGTGATCATGTTAGGGGAATTAATACTTTTGGTCCCTGAGTTTGTGAGGTTGTTGCATCGTTAGTCCTTTTGGACTAATGATCCGCTCTGACTATACATTAAAATATATATATAATATAATAAAATATCAAATATATAGTAAGAATAGTCAAAAAGCAGATTCAATGATACCGAGAA
>BQNB010012097.1:39647-55478 GCA_026074375.1 Tanacetum coccineum
AGAGGAGGATGATAGGAAACGGGCTCGTTTCTGAGGTGGTAAAATCTCTTTAGGAAGAAAGAAATCTTGGGGATCAAACATTGGTGATAGTGGTAATACGGGAGATGAAGGCAAAACAGTTGATGGAGCAATAGGAGCTTGTGGTGGTGGAATAGGTGATTTATTACTACTAGCATTATATGCTTGCATGACCTTCATATATGGATCATCGTGGAAAGGTGAGATGGATAGCGAGGCCAAAAGTTACTTAGATAAATCATCTAAAGGATCAGGAGAGGTGTTTCCCGGTGAGGCTGGGAAATAGTCCGGTGAAGCCGGGATATAGTCAGGAGAGTATGTAGAGGATAAAGCATCCTCAACATCATAATCAGATGGGACGATAATAGGGTGTGTATAGTCAGGAGTAGACATAATTCTATAACAACCCAGTGTAAATTAACATAAGTTATTTATATAATAGTTATGTATCATTTACATACTATTCCAGAAATGTAGTGGCACAGAGGACTTTCTTCGATGGAAAAAGTAGTTATAGTTTAGGTTTAAACCTTGTTCTCTATAACCGCGGCTCTTGATACCAATCTGTAACACCCCATATTTAACATATAGAAGTGGAAGCTAATCTGGGGTATTAATTCATGAATCATAGTCACAATAATAGAAAATGACTCAAAAGAGACGTTTTTGAAAGATAAGTTATCATTCATTATTCATCAGAGTTTTTACAAAAGAGGTCCCAAAATACATTTCAAAACATAAAGTTGAATGATAACAGGTTTGGACGTCCTCATGTCCAATGCCACTTTGTGGCATAGTTGCTCAATTACCTGAGATAAACATGCTAAAAGGATCAACACAAAGGTTGAGTGAAATTCACAATGTTTGTAATGTAATAGTTGAATACAAGTCAATGTAATAGTAATAATTGCAACGAATACAATTATCATGGAAAACAATATTATTGCCCTAAGCTCATGCAACCAAACATTAACATCTGAAGTCAATTTAACGACTTAAAGGAACAATGGTCCTTAAGGAAAGGTAACTTGCCAAAGTTATCCTTTGTTCTAAAAAATAGTGCGTTTGGTTACCCCATGTACGGGTACACCAACAGGAGTCGTCACCCCCAATAGATTTATCCACAATATTCACGTTTACTAGCAAGTGACTAATGGTTCATGATTAAGAAATATTGGCAGTGAAAGCAAACTTAGGCAATAATATATCAGGATAGCATACAGTTGGAAAACACCTGTATTTATGGTTTATAGCATGTATCTCCCCACGGGATTTAGAAAATATGTAAAGGTGGGACTATGAACTCACCGTATCAAGGTAGTTGATTGATTTGAAATTTAATTCAAATGAGAGTAAACAGCCTCGTCACGCAACCTGAGGGTAAAATGTCAAGTCTTAGTTTAATTGTTGATATTACAAACTTTATTTCATAAAGTTTAATGGTTTTTGGTTTGATAACTTGTGAAAATATCGTATCACTGTTCGGGCTATCATAATCCATGAGTCATTAAGTAAACGGTTGAGAATCTAGGACACTTTAAATTCGTAAACCAACAACTCGTCAAAAAGGTCTAATTAAATAAAAACCCTCACATAAACTCCTTAGTAACGTGACTTTACTTATAATAAATGATAAGGTTTTATCTTTTTAAGTTTCTTCAAAAGCTAGCGGATGATAAATTATGTTAGATATATAACATAATTGTTTTATAGCGTTTCGATCGATGAATGATAACGACAAATGTGTCGGGTTTTAATAAAATCGAGTCTTATAATATTTAAATATATTTTTATAATTGATATAGAAATATTACATTTTATACCTTTTAAGAATGTAAAATGATAATATATACCCTTGGTTTATATATATATATATATATATATATATATATATATATATATGTATATATATATATATATATATATATATATATATATACAAAGTTAATCCTTTTAATATAACTTTTAAAATCTTTAAACCCTTAACTTTAAAGAATGGAAAAACAGCCCCTTGGAGTTATAACTTTAGGAAAATTACATTTTCAGCCCCTCTATTTATATGTTTCAAGAATTTACAATATATGCCCCTTTGCATGAAAACATTTGCGAATTAAGTCCAAAAACCATAATATTGATATTTTTGAAATCCAAAAGAGTTTTGCAGCTTATGGCTTATTAGAATAAGCTAAAATAAGTTATGTTTACGAGCTTAAAGCTTATAGAAAGAGCTTGTGAACTAGAAAGATCAAAATGGGCACGTTTGGTTTAGGAAAACCAAAACGCATGGGTTTGTGGTTCAAGGCTTTAAACAAGTGACTTATATAGGATCTAATAAAGCTTATGAAAGTTCTAAAACAAGGCAAGAGTTTATAGAACAAAATAGAAAGCTTACTAGTACTTGAAATAATAAAAATAAGTCAAATGGAGCAAAAACAACTTGAAAACTTAAAAGATGAATCAAGAGACTTCTTTCTTCTTGTTTCTTGGCTTCTACTTGCTGTATACTTTCTTCTTAATCTTCCTTGGACTTGTTTAGAGCTTCATTTGAGTATGTGATGAGTTTTTGAGATGAATTGAAAGAGTATGTATGTATGCGTGTATATATAGTGTAGAGAAGGAGTAATGACCAAGTTTTCTTGAAGTAGAGACCAAGGTGAATGGAGTAGGGACCAAGTAAAGGTAGAGTTGTGATCAAGGAACTACTTGAGGTGCTTGAGGTGCTTAGTTTTTAGGTTAGAACCAGTTTTAGGTGTTTAGGGTTTTCGTCTAGGTTTAGGTTAGAATAAGGGTTTTGTTTAGGGTTTAGTTTCTTGGTTTAGAAGTTTTTCTTTAAGTGTTGTAACTTGTGTTAAAGTGGTGGTAAGAAATAAACATGATTTTGGAGGGAAAATGACCTAGTTTGAATTATATGCATGTTTAACTTGTACTTTGAGCTTTAGGGAGTTGTACATTAGTTTTAGAGGGAATTAATATTCAAAAGTTATGCATTATACACTTGTACACATGCCTTAAAAGCTTGAACATTCACTTTATATGTAAACATTTCATATAATTAGGGTGTTGATATAAACGTTAACGTTTGAAATCCGTTTTGTAATAACGTTTTGAAAAGTACGTTAAATAGATAACGTATGATAAAATAGAGTTTAAAATATATTGCTAGACATATTATAACGTTTATTGGCTATAAACGTTGATGAATTTGGCATAAGTAGGTTGCGTGAGCTCGTTTACTTATGTTATGCAAGTTACGTTGCATAATAGGTGGAATAAAACAAAATTATTCTCGTGAAAATGGTTGTACTTAATTTAATAAGTAGATATTACATTGATGACAATTGCATCTAATTTAATAGATGGATAATTACATAGATGAAAATTGTGAGTTGTTATATAAAACCATCAAAAAATCTTCAATCTTGCTTCTCAAATCACCTCCTTTTTCTTTAAAAACCTTCATACTATAACCCTCCATAAACCCTCATCACTAAAAACCACCATGCATCAAGAATCAAGAATCTTGATTTCTTGATTTTCATAAAACTTTGATTCTTAGGGTTTTTACTTAATTAAATGCAAGAAGATCATCAAGGGTATAAAGTTAAGTGTTTTTGAATAATTTTGGTGAATCAAATCAAGTTTTCTTCCCTACGTTTGGCTTTGGCCCTTAGTGCTTTTTCAAATATTTATGGGACGTAGTCGATTGAAAATTTTGCTCCTGTGCGTCTATCTACTGATCGAAAGTAAAATTTGACTTATACCGCGCCTTGTAAGGTCGAATCTTCTTGTTTCTTCGCGGTGTGATGTCTTGTTGCTCGTCTCCTGGTAAGTCATATTGTAAATGAGTGGGGATAGATAGTACACATAAACCTAACACAACAAGTCATGTAAAAGAACTACTAATGACCACAACTTTTGTTTCTACTAAAGACCACAATTCCATAGTTTTCGTACAAGACTTTCTACTGAAAAAAAAGAAAAACTACATCTCATTATAAGTCTAACCACTAACATGAAAGTAACACAGTTTAGTGAGCTACCAGAACTTTCCTATCGATGGAAGAAAACTACAAACTCAAGATAAATCTGTCACTAACTGAAGCTACCCAATTTAGTGTAACTTTTGGCTAGATATGTCACTCACATACAACTTGATCAAACACTTTTGAAAAATTGCAGTCTATGTAAAACAATAACTAAATTTGAGTGACATATATTGTTAAAGGGAAATATCATATTTATCATCCTTAAAGTTTGACATTTCATATTTATCCAAAACGTGTATTCTTAAAAACATTGATCCTTACCTCTTTTAAAAGGCCGAAGGTCCTTTGTTCTAACCCTTAGGTAAAACCGGAATGCAACATCTTCTTTTGCTTTTTGGTGGGGTAGGGTTGTTACGTCCCTCACCCTCCTCCATACACATTGGAAAGACGGAAATGGGACCATAACCCAAGAAGACTTAATGGGAGTTACTACTTTGTACATAATGTATTCAATAATTGTATTATTGGGTGTTCATCTAAAACATTAAATTCCGCGTCATATTAATAAACTCCATAATCTAGTATAGGGATGAGCATAGGGGTTTTGAACCGGTTAAACTAGAACACCGAAAAACCGATTGCTTCCCAGAGCCGAAGTTTGAGAAAGTGACAACCGAGGAACCGCACCAATTATAGATTTATTTTCGGTTTCGGTTCTGGTTCTTTGGGTCTACTCGGATAGGAACTGATTTTCTGGAAGAAAAAAAACCTCATGTACTAATGAATTAAGCCTATAAAAAGAACCAAAAAGTATTTTTTTTAACATTTACAACCATTTACGTTAAAAGCAATAACATTTAACAACTAAATCATAAGCTTAAATAAACAATCATTCTATAAATTCGCATGTTATCAAAACTAAACTTGTTTACACAAACATCTTATCAAAACTAATAAGAAATTACTCCAATCAAGGTTTTAATAAACTTTCAGAATGCTTCTAAGATTTTAAAATTAAATGATGAACATGTTATAAATTAATACATTGAATACAAATAAAAATCAAACATAAAATGTACTTTCATTGTTTTGATAATGGTTATATTTGTTTATGTTTTAAAAGATTAAAGATTAGGGTTTAAGGTTTTGGATTGGATTTACTGAAAGTAGGCTAGTAGGTTTTATTTATAGTATGTATGATTTGAGTATGGGAAATAAAATTGGGTATTTGGATTTTCCGAAAATTCGAGAACCGGTAGAACGGACCTCAAGAACCAAAAAAACTCTAACTCAAAGCTAGAATTGGAACCTATGTTCTGGTTCCAGTTCGGTTCTTCTTGGTTCGTGTTCCAGTTCTGGTCCCGGTCCGTCTGTGGTTCTTTGCTCATGCCCTAATTCGACTAGTTTTAATTGTTTCAAGAGTTAAACTGGCAAAAATCATCCACGTGGTTTGTCGAATTTGTCATTAATCATCCATTGCTCAAACTATTGGCAAATTTCATCCCTAAGACGTAAGATATCTAGCACATTGCATCCTTTATTTGTTTTAAATGACTATTCTACCCTTATATCAACTTACCAAACAACCTAAATTCCTTGCAACTTCCCAAACAACCTCGTCTCCGTCAACTACCGAAAAAACACACACATACTGTAGGATCCCAATTATCACTTCATAACATATAATGAATCGAAGAAGAAAAGAGAAGAAGAAATGAAGGTTTTAGAGAGAGAAACAAGAGAGAGGTTAGAGAGAAAGAAAGATATTATTAGAGGGGATGTGGTGGTGATGGTGAGGTTTAGGGGCTAATGAGTGTTAAGATGAAATGATAAATTTACCCCTGACTTAAATTGCGAAGACATTTGGCGTCTCATTGATCATATTTTCCAATAGTTTGAGCAGCCGTTTATATGCGCCGGTGTGACCAATTTATGGGCGGAAGGCAAGGGTGACGAGCGGGTGCTAGGCTCCTCCAATAAACCCAATTATTGCGTGATAGAAGGCCCACAAACAAAATTTGGACCATTGTTATATTGAAGCCTCCCCCAACGGAGTCTCCCAACCAACATGCGCAAAGCACTATATTACTCCCTCTGTTCTAAATTAGTAGTCCTACTTACCATTTTCGGTTGTCCTAAAATTATTGTCCCCTTCCAAGTGAGTAATGTAACAAGTTACTAATGATACTAGAAATTACAAACTTCATTCAAAGCTTTAATTAATTGCATAAGGGTAAGACTGTCATTTTGCAAAAAAGTAAGAGATGAAATGCAATGATTATGTTTTCTTAAAATGTAAGAACAATTATTTTGGGACGGAGAGAGTATTAAATAAATGCATTGTATACCTTTTTTTTGAGTAAACTACATTTTTGGTCCTCGTGGTTTGCCGGGTTATTCACTTTTAGTCCATTTTTCAAAAGAGTTACGGATCCACTCCAAAGTCTGACGACCCGTAACACTTTCAGTCCAAAAATGGACTGAAAGTGAAAGTGAAAGTCACTTTCAGTCCAAAAATGGACCAAACTTGTTACGGGTCGTCGGACTTTTGAGTGGATCCGTAACTTTTTTGAAAAATGGTCCTAAAGTGTAAGACCCGGCAAACCACGAGGACCAAAAATGTAGTTTACTCTTTTTTTTTTCCTTAATGGTAACTATTAGTTTTCTGATGAGTTCTTTTTTCCTCCTATTTTTCAAGTCTCATTGTATCATAATTTTGATGTTGATGATTAGCCACTATCCAAATACTCAATTGTTCTACATTTTTACTTTCAATTTTTTTTAATCTTTTGTTGTAATACCTTCAAATGCCCAGGTGACTTAGAAAATCATTTGTGGTGTCAGAGGCATCAAACCATCAAAATAAACATCTTTAAGTTATTATGCTTTGATATTCTTCAAAATCTAACTATTTCAAACAATTCACTTGGAATTTTTTAACCCATGATATGTTACTTGATGGTAAAATTAATGTGACTTACTTATGGTACAACGTATAATAAGTCAAATTTATTAACGAATAAACATTGTTCCGATATTACCATTACTGTTTTATCACGGAGGGAACCGTACTAAAAGAGACCGGGTGCACACAAAAATTTAAACCATAATAGTAGACACAAGATTTTGAGACCCGGTGTATTTAGACGGTTTTTTAGAAAAATTAACACAAATGAGCAAAATTTCAATGGTGTCCAGTGACACCGCGAGACCCTTTAGTTCCATCATTGTGTTTTATGATGTAGTTTGACGGCTCCGTCCCCCTTAATGTTAATTCCTGGCTCCACTCCCGGACCCGTAGCAAATGTATCTGACTTTTGGTGTATATATTTAAAGAAACTTACACGTTAACATATCACTGTGGCTGTCGTTTTCACTTGAAACAACATTAACTCGAAAATCCGTATGCTTAAGATCGGTGTTAATGTTATTGTCTTCTTTATTTCTTGGCAAGATGCTCGCAAAATCTGCTTTAGCCGATAACTTTGAGGAACCATTACAGACATTTGGCCCTAGGGTTGAACGTAATGGCCATTTAGATGATTGATTATCAGCACTGCACTGGAATCCATCTTGCCTAACAATTTGGGCTGATACTTGTGTTAAGTTGCATTAGCCAATACCTCAGAATCATGATTACGGACACACGCAGAGTCCATGGCAGTGGGTGGCATCTCAGGACCATTCAGGTTAACATGTGTTGTGTCGCCGATAGAAAGAGCGTCAAAAGATACTAGACATTATTTTTTGCGTATGCCGCTTCCATCACATTCCATTGACGAATCAATAAACAATTTCCTTTTGATTGGTCTATATTTAGTTTTCATTGCTAATAGCTTTATCTAAAAATTAA
Source organism: Tanacetum coccineum (assembly GCA_026074375.1). Lineage (NCBI taxonomy): Eukaryota > Viridiplantae > Streptophyta > Magnoliopsida > Asterales > Asteraceae > Tanacetum > Tanacetum coccineum. The sequence continues at coordinate 47,505 of BQNB010012097.1, forward strand.
ATGGACATAAGCTACTTTGCAAAGACAAAAGGGCGTGTGCTAAATCTAATCTAACTTACATATTTGGCATTCATTAATACAGCAACATATATTCCAAAAGGTTTAACAAACCAATACAAATACAGCGGCACAACCAAAGGCAATATGCATACAAACGTTGGGCATAAGTATTACTTACTTAACAACAGAACCAATACAAAAACAGACAGCGGACCACAACCCTTACAGGCAATCATGCATGCCACAATCACCGATTGGGCACAGAAGGTATTAACTTACTAATGGAAATGGCTACAATGGCATAATGTATTAGAACAGCCGCAAATACAAATTTACAAACCCCAACAGGAAAAAAATGGAAATGGCTTACATGCAAATATACAGGCATATACAAATTTACAAACCCCAACAGGAAAAAACAAAATACAAAAGCAACAAACTTAATATGGCAAGCACAATCGATATAGTATAAAGCAAACTTGTTACGGGTGGCTCGTAAGACTAACCCGTGGGACGATCATGTTGGTCCGAATCTTTGATTTGTTGGATCCAAAAGAATTAAACGCAAATAGTTTTATAAATTGTAATAACTTGTCTATACAAATTCTGTCATCAATCTTAATGTTACAGGAATTCCTATCTATATATAGAAAACTAAACGGTGTGTTTGAACCGTTGTGATGGTTCGTGAATAACTGCTTTGGCAGTTATTTGACAGTTATTTAACTGTCAAAGTGGCGGTTTGGGTTGGGTTGCTGTTTTGCCCCGTTTGACCCATGTTTGGGATTACTGGCTGGGTCGTGACCCAATATTCTCCTCCCTAATCTCAAACATTGCTCCGTAGATTCTTTAGTCCGATGAGTTGTCTCATGGTTAAGAATTTGATCCTTGGAAGTGCCTTCGTGAGTATGTCTGGTATTCTCCATTTACAAATTCGACTTGAATGTCTTCTCTTTCAATGCATTCTCTGATGAAGTGATACTTCGTGTCGATGTGTTTGCTTCGTCCGTGAAATACTGGATTCTTCATAAGTGCTATAGCAGACTTGTTGTCAACTTGTATTATAACCTTTTCTTCTTGAGAGTGTGTGAGCTTGCTTAGTAACCTTTTTAACCATAATGCTTGTGTTGCTGCTGCTGTTGCTGCAATGAACTCTGATTCACATGATGATAATGCTACAGTGGCTTGTTTTTGTGTACTCCAGATTGGTGATTCTTCGTAGTAGAAGATTATGCCGGTAGTTCCTTTTCCTTCTTGAGTGTTGACTCCGTAGCTACTGTCGCTGAATCCATGTATCTTGTTTCCTCCGTTATGTTTGTAGGTGATTCCATGATCCTTTGTTCCTTGTACATAGCGTAGTACTTGTCTTATGGCTTTCATGTGTTGTTCTCTTGGTTCTTGCATAAAACGACTAAGTAATCCTACAGAATAACTTAAGTCGGGCCTTGTGTGAAGCAGATATCTTAAGCATCCAATTAAGCTTCTATATTCGGTTGAGTTGACCATTGTTCCTTCTGTAATCTTTGTTAATCTTGTGCCTGGATCCATTGGTATTAATGTCTCATTGCAGTCTATCATTCCGGCTTCCTTTAGGATTTTGCTTGCGTATGCTGATTGCTTTATAGATATGTCACCATTGGTCTGAGTGACTTCTATGCCTAAGTAGTAGGCTAATAATCCTAAGTCGCTCATTTCGAATTTTTCTTCCATTTGAGCTTTGAAATTGTCAATTTCTTCCTTTGGTGTGCCAGTGATGATTAGATCATCTACATAGACTCCTATTAGCAGTATTGAGTCTTTTGATCTCTTGGTGTAGATTGCTTGCTCCAGTGCACATTTCTTAAAATCTAGAGATTTCAAGGTGTTGTCTAGTTTTATATTCCAAGCACGTGGTGCTTGTCTTAGTCCATATAGAGCTTTTATAAGCCTATAGACTTTTCCTTGGTCTTGTCTCTTTATGAAACCTTCGGGTTGTGTAACGTACACTTCCTCCTTTAAATCTCCATGTAGGAATGCAGATTTTACATCAAGGTGATGTACTTCCCATTTATTGTTAGCAGCTATGGCAAGTAGTAGGCGAATTGTTTCCATCCTAGCTACTGGTGCGAAGACTTCTTCAAAGTCTATGCCATGCTCTTGTATGTAGCCTTTTGCTACTAGTCTTGCTTTATGCTTGACTATATTTCCATTAGCATCCTTTTTGGTCTTAAATACCCATTTTAAGCCTATTGCTTTATGTCCTTTGGGTAGAGTGGTTAACTCCCATGTATTGTTTCTATTGATGGAGTCTAATTCGACCTTCATTGCTTCGATCCATTTTTGATCGGTTGATGCTTCCTTGTAATTCTTAGGTTCGTCTTCAGCTAGTAGTAATTCCTCAGTGTTCTCGTATAGATCATTAAGTGTTCTAAAACCTCTTACTGGTGTATGGTCAAAGTGTGATGGAGTGTTTACGACTTGAATTGAGTCATTGTTACTTTGATTGTAAGATGGTGACGAGTTGATGAGTGTATCTTGGGAATTTATTTCTGAAGATCGTGTAGAGGGTGTGTGAAATGGTTGAGAGTGTGTGGGAGAGTTTCTTGGTGATGCATAATCATCATTATTATTTGGAAATTCATTATCTTCTTCTAGTGGTTGAATTTCATGATCATGATGTTCAAGATTTTCTATTCTGAAATCTGTCCATTCTGGTTCGTTGTCAGTATGCTCACTCATGTAATCCTTCCAATCCCATGTTTCATTCTCCTTAAACTTCACATCTCTACTAACACATATCCTTTGTGTTATTGGATCAAATAAGCGATAAGCTTTTGATCCTTGCTCGTTTCCTAGGTATACCATTTTATTACTTCTGTCGTCTAGTTTCGTCAGATGTTGTGATGGTACCTTTGCATATGCTATGCATCCGAAAATTCTTAAGTTTTCTAGATTTGGCTTTCTTTGTTTCTTATCATCACATTCTATGACGATTGAACCTTTTCCTTTTATTTCTATATATGAACCATCTCCGAATCTTACTTTTCCACTAACATCCTTATCTACATCCTTGAAGTGTTCCCTAACTCCAGTCATGTGATTACTAGCTCCATTGTCTAAGTACCATAAGGTATCCATATTTGTCTCTACATCATTTTCGTGTAGCGAGATTTCTTGCTCATCAACCTCTAGTGTGGCCATTAATAAGGTTGGTTCCAAGTCTTCTTCAACGAGGTTAGATTGCTTCGTATTTTTGGGGGGTTAAAAAATTTGTCCTAAAAGGACATTTAGGTGCAATGTGCCCTAATTTCTTGCATTCATAGCATCGTAATTTACTAGTATCATAATTTGATTTCTTGAAGTTATTTCTATTATAACTTCTATGAGAGTTTTCTTCTTTCCTCTCTTCCTTAAAGTTCTCATGGTTTCTACCTTGTGAGAATCTAGGTTTTCCTCGTCCTCTTCCTCTAAAATATTTTCCTTTATTCTCATGTCGTGTGAACATTAGTTTATCATGATTGTCCACTTGTTTGCCTTTCTTAAACTTAATTCTTTCTTCATAAGTCTTAAGTCTACCTACTGCTTCTTCTAAAGTCATTTCTTTTAGGTCTGAGTATTGTTCTATAGACGCAACTATTTGCAAATACCTATCTGGTACAGCATTTAATAGTTTACAAACTAGAGTTTGATCTTCAATTGTGTGTCCTAAGTTGGCTGCTTTATTTACTAAGGTTGTTAGTTTTCCGGTGAAGGTTTCTATTGTTTCATCCTCCTTCATGTGTAACATCTCAAAATCAGATTTGAGTGTTTGCAACCTAGCTTGTTGGACTCTCTCTTCTCCTATGTGCCTAATTTTCAAGGCATCCCAAATGGCTTTTGCAGTTTTGTGTTTAGTGATTTGAAGTTGTTGTTCTTCTGGTAAGGCTTGATAAAGGAATGCAATAGCAGTTTTATCTTTTTTATTATCTGCTTGGGTTTTATCGTTGGGTTCTATTGTTTCCCATAAACCGTTTGCTTCGAGGATAATTTGCATTCGAATTGCCCATAGTGAGTAATTCGAGGGTTTTAAAATTGGACATTGGAATTGTGGTGTACTTGTAGTACTTACTTCTCCTTTTGAAGTATCTCCACTCTCTTTTGTCATATCTCTAAGATATCTAATAAAATCTCCCAAATAAAAATTCCTAACACTAAGTGTGTTGAAATTAAAGTGAGTACTCAAATTTGTGTGCCTAAAAGGCTATCTAACTTAACGGGGGCTAGTTTTGTTCCAAAATAAAAACTACCCTTGGGGATTTTATATTCTAAAATGAATAACCTAAGGTTAATTACTCCTTACAAGTTATTCTATAAATATAGTCAATACTATATTTTTTTTCGGGTTCTAGGCAAAGTTACTATCTAGAATTTTCGGGGGTAACTTTCGTATATAGCCTAAAACCAATGATCTATATAAATAAAACTGAATAAAATTTATATAGAGAAAAAAAACTAATAAAAGGGAAAGTTGGGGGGTTAAAATTGAAACCTTTTCTAGGTTTATTAAACCTAGTTCCCTTGTGTTAGTTTTGTCCGCCCCTTTTGTTTGTGTTTGTGGAGTTCGTCTCTGTGTACTCCTTTTGGGGTTCTGACTTGGGTCTTTCTTTTGACTCCTTGTCCTCTTGGTGGTTTTGTTCACCGGATTAGATGGCGATTATTATCGTCTCTGTTCTTGTGTTCTTGACCACGAATCTTCAATTTGTTATTGCGAAAAACTTAGGGTTTCGCAGAAAAATTGGGGTTTTCGTTTGGATAATCTAGAATCAGTGATTGATTCCTGCGGGTTTAATATTGAATCTTCAAAAGGTTTGTTTGTTCCTTTTGATTAACTTGGTGTTATACCGCGTGTTGATGACGGATTATTATCCAAAAATCGTGGTATGATTTTCCTTTTCGAATCTTAATTTGTTGCCTAATCTCCCTGTTTTTGAGATTAAAAGTTTTTTTTGGTTAAAGGATTTTTTTGGTGAAACCCTTCGTTGCCAGTGATTGAAATAATCACTTTGGTGGCGTCGTTGGATTTTCCTGGAACGATTAATACGTTCCTATATTAACACGAAAATGAAATTTGATTCGTGTTATTTGGTAAAGAATCTGGAAAAAAAACTTTGGCGACTTTTGGTTCGAATGATGAACACTGGTTTCTTCAATTTGTTTTCTGGGCAAGTGATGATTTGGTTTAATCCTACCAAGAGCTCTGATGCCAATTTGTTGGTCCGAATCTTTGATTTGTTGGATTCAAAAGAATTAAACGCAAATAGTTTTATAAATTGTAATAACTTGTCTATACAAATTCTGTCATCAATCTAAATGTTACAGGAATTCCTATCTATATATAGAAAACTAAACGGTGTGTTTGAACCGTTGTGATGGTTCGTGAATAACTGCTTTGGCAGTTATTTGACAGTTATTTAACTGTCAAAGTGGCGGTTTGGGTTGGGTTGCTGTTTTGCCCCGTTTGACCCATGTTTGGGATTACTGGCTGGGTCGTGACCCAATACAAGAGCCATAGCAGAGGCCACGGGCTGATGTGCAACACCTTTCATTAATCCTTCTTCGGTAAATTCCAAAAACTCTTGTCCATCAAGCGTTACTGAGTGATGGCCATACTTGATTGAAATTTAACAAACATTAGTTACATACAACAAGTGTATTTGGTTGGCTCAATAAACAGAAGAGAAATGATGGAGAAGACTAAAGATGTGACTAGCTAATTTCATGCCAATCGGCTTCGGAGTATATATTACAAACCTTTGCTTTATCACACACTTCTTTTTTCCCTACGTACGGGTAGCTTTCATCTGAAGCTATTCCTCCATGCTTTTTGATGAATATGAATGCAGGTTCCATCAACCCTCCATTACATCCTTTGTTAACAGTATCACAATCCAAAAGTTGTTGTTCTGATAAACTTATTAGTTTTCCGGTTCTGATTGCATTTATTCCTTCCACAGCAGTCACCGCCGCAAAAGCCCAACAGCTTCCTATATGACATCGACAAGGAAATAATTTGTTATACCTCAAGATTAAATTCGAAACTAAACTGTACGTGTCCTAAATGGCTAGACAATTTGGCACACAAGAGTAAAAATGTAGGTGTCGTTACCACATCCCAATTGATTCTTTGCAGGGGTGACCGCGTTTTTTGTCCTCCAATCAATCCTGATCGGCAGATCAGTGACATTTGCATAAATTATATTCTGCTCCGTCCGGTCACCATCTCCTTTGAGCGCTTGAAAATGGCTAACCTTTGAACTGTGTGTGCTCATAAACTCGTGGCTAGTCATGTTAGCAAAATGGTTCAACTCCAATTTATATGGTTTGTTCATCTTGTTTGTTTTGTGAACATGCCTTGCGTTGTACTTAAATACGTTGAACCGCTCTTGGCTTCTTTGTTCCACTTGGTGATGACCCTTCCATCTACATACATCCTCAACAAACTCTCTTCCGATTCAAGTTCTTTCTCATGGTAATCGAAGCTCTCCACTAAGCCTAAAATTAAAAGCGAATAGATTGAGCAGATAAGAAACGTGCTGATTTCCATTTTTGGAATTCGGCGAGCTTGTTTATGTTGGGAAACCTGCATACTTTTAATAGCGTAAATCGAATAACATTAACAAGTAAATGAACGGAAAGAATTATCAGATAATTAAAGCAGTAATCGAACGAGGCTCATGTTTAACACGATTCCCTTAAAACAGATTCGCCGTCTGTTTCCCAGGGTACAACGTCCAAAGCTGTTGTACAGCCGGACTAGACAATCTGACCTGAAAGATTACGGAAAGGATCGAGGTTTATGATCGCCGGAACTGCTGGAAAGATCGCTCAAAAGCTGCTGCGTTTGGTTTATTTTGGAGTTCGTTTTCTGTATATCAAAAACTGAATGAGACGGTTCAATATATAGGAAACCCTATCTTGGTCAACAAGCCAAAGATAGTTGCTGAAATTCAGCCGGGTCTATCTATACACGATTTTGAATTGTTGATAGATTCAACATTTGAACCTCAAGAATATTCTGGAACCTGAACCTTACAACAAAACTGGTAGCAAAAAGATAGGCGCGTAGGCGAACCACCGGAGCTGCATTCGTGTCCGCAGGTCGCGCGGGCTCGCATGAGTTCAGTGGAACCGAACCCATCTTGGCCCAGAAATCCATTTTTTGCACCCCCCCCCCCCCCCCCGCGCGTAGACGTGGGAGCATAAACCCCACAAAGGAATTTAGAGGTCACTACAAAAGGTTCCTTATAAACCCATTCCCACTTCACACTTTGGGCGATGTGGGATAGTTCTTGTTTCCCAGATTTTGTGTTCCACGTGCCTCACTTTGAGACACGATATCTCATTCATCTTAACTCCACTTTGGACATACTTTAGCTCGTTGCGAAGCTCTCATAGAGGAGAACACAAAGCCCCACTCTAATACAAAGACATATAACATCTACATATGTTAAATGGTGTCCAAAGTTTGCAAAACATCACTTTGCAAAACCATATTTTTCCAACAATCCCCCACATGAATGGAGATCGGTCGAAAACACCCGAAAATTTCGGCAAAATTTCTGCGGTTAAGTCCTGCATAGGATAGGTAGGTGTGACCCTTTGAACCTTCCCTTGTGAGATGCACTTAGTCTCCTAGGTCTGAGTAGACGCGATGTCCTTGAACTCAACACCCGTTTATGTAGACGACAATACATACTCACACAGGACTCTCCCTGACCTTGTCAAGTCCTCATAGTCGTGCCCGTCATGGTCATGAGCACTAGCCTGGTTCTGCAAGAGCTCTTAGGAATTGCGCCCCCACAATTCCCTTCGAAGCGACCCCACTTCTCTCTCACATAGGTGATTTCATCTTGAATCATTAGAAACATATACTTTCAGATTTCATCTTGAATCTTTATGCTTTATGATTTCATCCTGAACCATTAAAGCCATATGTTTGACCTCTCAACAAGTCAC
>BQNB010012097.1:66866-79946 GCA_026074375.1 Tanacetum coccineum
TAGCTTATTACACGAGGGTTCGTTAGGCCTGTTTGGGTATAATGGGCCCGTCTTGGCCCGTTAAGGTTTCCTTTGCATTTCACGTGTTCTAAACGAGCTTAAGAACTCTATAAGTCCTTGATAAGCTCAAGTGAGCTTATCTATAAGCTACGGGCTTCGAAGCAAAGGCTATTGGGCCTGTTGGGCCCAAATGCGGGCGGTTTGGATTAACCAAGGCCCTTTGTGGTCCGTTGGTATTTCTAGCAACATACATGGCTCGTAAATAGTCCTAGCGACTATGTGTCGTTCATTTAGCTTATGTTTAGATCGTGTTCACCACATGCATACGTTAGAATGTGTCGAATATTCCTTCCCAAGCTAAAATGTCGTATTTACTTGAAAAGTTTACGTGTATCTTTCATGAAATTTGTTTGTGAGAGTTATATGGTTTCCATGTTGGGTTATAGACGAAAACGTTAAACCCTTTGTTTGCCATTTAATCACTTTGTACGCGATCCCTAACGCTACCCAAGTCGCATAAGTGCAATAACATTGCGTACAATACGCATGTCTTGAGTTTAATTCGCGTGCACACATGCTAGCACATCTTATATATACATACGTGACATATTGACTCGTAAATAGCGGAAAAACAAGTTTAATGCTAGTGACACTAAGCAAAAATTGTGACTTACAAATGGTCCTAGCATCTTGTCTAGAATTGTGGAACGTGTGGTGAGCTAACCCTTAGCTAGTCTATCTCACTTGTACACCCGTTTGTAATATCACTTAGCTTGTGGTCGTGTTACCAAATGTAAACAAATGGCCAGTGTATGGTTAGTTTGGTGAGCACGAATGACGGCGAGAAGAAGTTATATAAGAGTTTGGAAAGTGGTTATGTGAGGCTTGTGAATATCTATTTTCATAGGCATGAGAAGATAGTTAACTCTATTGGTTTCAAAAAACAACCCCACAACAAACCATGTTTGTGCACCTAGGAGGTGGTTTTTGAAGTTCCTAGTTTAATTCACTCATGGTTTTATGCTAAACCACTCCAAGTCACAAGCTTTAATGAGCCTCAGAAGTACAAGATTTACTTAGCTGTGATAATCTTAGCGTGTTATGGGTTTGGGGCTTGGTTAACCGCGGCATAGAAGGCATGAAACAAAAGAAATGGTTTTTAACCATCTTGGTTGATAATATAGTGGGAGACACAAGGACATTTACTTTATTATCTTGAAATTGTACTAGGATTTGCTTAAGATTTTAGATCTGGTTTGTGTGTTCTCTTATTTGCACCGCTGGAGGATCATGCGAACAAAAACGGATTATTATCCAATGGTTAACAAGCTAGTAGGAGACCATTAGGACTAGCATTTATAAGGATTAGAATGTACATGTACTTGTTAAGATCATTAGAGGATTTCTTAAGGATTTCCTAGGTAGTATTGTATATACCCGGCCACTAGTGGAATAGACACAAAATTGACTTGTTTTGTGTTAAGGTTTATAAAAGTGGGTGTTCGGATTGAGTTGAGGTAAAGTCTAGGTATTTTTGAGGTGCGTCCAAAAGTATTTATTGCGACACGTAACCATTTTTACGTGGCCAATTAAATATATATATACTCAAAGATACATAATTATCTTCTTAATAATTATTTCTTACTTGGTTGATGTAAACCTTAATTTATTTGATGACCGTTTACATTAGATGGTTATTTCTAGTCTACGCGATTTATCTTAAAAGCAAAATTAAAAGTAAATGCGGTATCGGAACTAAAATGAACAGTGACTAATAATAGGAGTCGTTAAAAGACCAGAAATTTATAAAATAGAGAAATGTTACAGTCTCAAACCCGTGAAAAGAGCTTTCATCCTCAAATCTTAAGACCCTTGTAGCAGATGACGAGCCCTGTTTATGAAAAAAGCTGTGGTATTTTTGTTTTGAACGAATCTTCACCGTTTCCCAGGTGAACTCAGGGGCCCCGCCTTGAGTTACAGCGAGAAATCTTGACCAATGGTATCTGGCTTCGCTTTCAGTTGTTTGATCTACCGTTCATGATTTTCAACGGGATCTTCCACTAACTGAGCTTATCGTTCAACATGAATTCCTTCTAACGGCATGACTAAAGGTTTGTCAGCATAACATTTCTTCAGATTAGACACATGGAATGTATGCTGACCCTGCTTTAAACTCTTGAGGGATGTTCAAGCCTGTAGACAACTTTCACACCACTTTTCCTACACCTTGAAAGGCCCGACATATCTCGGTTTTAGCTTTGTCCCGTTTACCGTATCGTACGAACCCTTTCCAGCGTGAGACCTTGTGCATAAAATTGTCCCTAACCTCGAACTCCATAGGCTTTCTTTTCTGATTGGCATAGCTCTTTTGTCGATCTGAGCATCTTGCATACTTGGCTGATCAGGACAGAGCTTTTCCGTTGTTTCTTGGATCCAATCCGGACCAACTCAGTTGAGCTTCCCCCAAACCTCAGCCCAGCACACTGGTGATCTCATTTTCGACCATACAGTGCTCATAGGGGCGGGCTTTATTGCTAGCGTGATAACTGTTGTTTTGAAAACATCGGCCCAATGGCAAACCATGTGCATTAACCCAACCTTTGCCAAAATCGATCACGCAAGCACGTAGCATGTCCTCGAGAGTTTGAATGGTTCTCTCGCTCTGGCCGTCAGTTTCTGGATGATACGTAGTGCTCATACTAATATCTGTACCCAAAGCTTTCTAAAATGATCTCCAAAAATTTGAAGTGAATCTTCCGTCACGATCACAGATAATTGAGGCAGGTATCCCATGTCTTGCCACTACCCTGTTCAAGTACAACCTTGCCAATTTGTCTAATGGATCATTCTCCCTCATTGGCAGGAAGTGAGCAGATTTTGTAAGTCGATCTTTCAATCACCAGATGGTGTCGAAAACCTAGTGTGACAAGACCTTGTGAAGTTTGGTGATAAAAAATCATCGTGAATATTATCCACTTCCAATCGGGTACTATGATGGTTTGTACTAGCAATCCTGATGGCCTTTGATGTTCGGCCTTGACCCTTGCACATGTCAGGCATTTGCTAACATACGTGGCGATGTCAGCCTTCATGTTTGGCCACCAATATAATTTCTTCACATCTTGGTACATCTTTTCAGAACCGGGATGGATAGAATATTTCGACTTGTAGGATTCGTGCATAATCACGGATCTTAAGTCTCCATAGCAAGGTATCCAACTCCTGCCGTGTAAACATAGTGTTCCATCGGCACGTGGTTCCAATCTTTCCTTGGGTATATCCCTTCTGATCATACCGCCTACGTCTTCATTCACGAGATTCTCTAGTTTCTGGGCTTCGATCTGAGCTTCTAATATTCGTTTGGGAAGATCCAAGCCTATTGTCATAACTAAGGCTCGAACCCGCAATGGTTCAATCCGTTCCTTACGGCTCAACGCATCAGCCACTACGTTTGCTTTTCCGGGATGATAACGAATATCACAATCATAGTCACTCAGCAATTCTAGCCAACGGCGTTGCCTCATGTTAAGCTCCTTCTGGTCGAGAATGTGTTGTAGGCTTTTATGGTCGGTGAACACTGTGCATCTGGTTCCATATAGATAGTGTCTCCATATCTTTAGGGCAAACCACTACCAATACGGAGTTCCAAATCATGGGTGGTGTAGTTCTTTCTCGGTGAATTTTAGTTGTCAAGAAGCATTAAGCAATCAACCTTCTATCTTTGCATCAATAGAGCCCTATAACCTTGTGTGACGCATCACAGTAGACACATAAGTCTCTTCGCTCCCCTCAGGCACAAAGCAGAATTGGTTGAACTGTAAACCTTCTGCTTTATTAACTGTTTGGAAAAGTGTTATCTTCCTTTTTTCTCCCAGTCGAACTTGATTTCCTTTCTGAGAAGTTTCGTCATTGGATTTTGCAATTTCCAAAAATCTCTTCGATGAACTTTCGATATGTAACCAGCAAGTACTAGAATTGGCGGTTATAGTTGGTGTCTTAGGAGACGCCCAATCCTTGTGAATAGATTTATCTTGGCTGGATCCCAACCATGTATGCCCCTCCTATCAAGACCATGTCGAGAAATTGGACACCTTCGGAATCCAAAATTCCATTTTGAAAACTTTGATACAACTTCTCTTTCTTAAGGCAATTCCCAAATTGAACTTAAGGTGTCTTCATGTTCTTTCTCATCATTGAATAAATAAGTATGGTCATCGATGAAGACAATTACGAATAGATCACAAGAAGCTTGCCACACTCGGTTCATAAGGTCAATGGAAAACGCTCCTATGTGCGTTTGTTTGTCCGAATTGCATACCTGAAAATCATAATGACCCATACAGTTGGATAATGCCGGTCTTTGGAAAGTCATTGTCCAGCACAATTAAGCTGGTGATATCCTGATCTCAGATCTATTTTCGAATAAATACTGGATCCTTGGAGTTGATCAAATAAATCGTCGATCCTCGAGAGTGGATAACGATTCTTTACTGTCAGTTTATTTAACTCACGGTAGTCGATGCACATCCTGAACGACCCATCCTTCTTTTTGACAAATAAGACCGGGGCTCCCCAAGGTGAGGAACTAGGCCTTATGAATCCTTTGTCAGAAAGTTCTAGTAATTGTTCCGATAATTCCTTTTTCGGATGGAGCCAATCGATACGATGCTCGAGCTACGGGTGTGGCTCTTGGAATTAAGTTGATTTGGAATTCCACTGGTCGAGCCGGAGGAAGACCTGACAAGTCCTCGGGAAATACTTACTTCTGCGAAAATCTGGATGATTGGAAACGTTCCTTTATTTGTTTTCCTTCCGTTTGTCCTCCTCTTTCTTGGCGGATATCTGTGCCAAGAAGACCTGACATCCCTTCGCCAAGTACTCTTGAGCCTTTGTACATGAGATGACTGTCAACCGCGATTCTCTTCCGTAGTTACTTTCGTTGCCATGAAACGTCAAAGTTTCATTCCCATAGGGAATTTGAACAAGTTTCTCATCGCATATGATCACGGCGTGACATCTCCTTAACCAATCCATACCGATGATGAAATCGAAACTACCCAGTTTTTTTTTTTTTCTACGGGCGGCATTAGATCCTAGGTGAAGGTATGGTCTTAGAAATTTAAAGTGCAACCTCGTTTATTAATGTCTATTAGACTAATTTCCCTATCACGCTAATTCGACATCATAACAATTTTCTAGTGGAGTTGGGGCGATGTTTAATCAAAGAACTAAATGCGTAGATTTAAAGCTTCTATCAACACCAGTTGTTCGAATAAGATTGATGCATTGTGGTTAATTAAGAGGAACGTACCGTGAACGATTTGGGGGGGGGGTTGACTTCAGGTTTCCTGGTGGCCATTTTCCCTCTTTTCTGCTTACTAACTGAATAAAACCCAGCTTTGTGCATTCCCATTTCCTCTAGATTTATTCTTCAGCTTAGGACATATCTCTCTTGAATGCCATGTGTGCTCCACACTCCAAAACAACTATTTCTTTGGGGCCTTGCCCCATTGCCCTTTTGAGTATTAGCAACATTTGTGTTACCAGTTTCTGTAATTCGCGAGCAAAGTGCCATATTTTGTTTGACACTTAGTGGCATGCTGGGGCGAACGGGCTCATTGTGGTGAAAGATGGCACTTGGTGCATTGGGCAGAGTTCACCATAAGGCTTACCTTTACTTCTTCCAACATATTGTAGGCCTTGGCTACATTATGCCTCTTGGTAAGGGTTGTTGTTGGTGACATGGTTGTTTCTGGATGAATCATCAGCCTTCCTTTTGTTGTCAGACTGTCTTTCCGCAGAGGTGCGGAGTTTTTGATCCATCAAGTCATTGGCCAACTCAATTATGTATCATCTAACGTATTGGGGGGGGTCTATTTTTGGGCCAAGGGAAACTAGAGTTCACGTAAAATGTTGTCAGGAAGTCCACTGATGTACTTGTCAACCTTCTCGGTTTTGTTGGCAGAACATACTTGGTACTTATAAGGGTTATCTCTTGAAACGTTCTGTTGTATGCTGGAACTCGTTTCCCTTATCTGTTGGTTCCACAGCTCGATTTATATTTTCCTTGATTTCACCCTGCGGCATTACTTGTCCGTTATCTTTTTCTTAAGTATATTCCCAAGTCATTTGCTATGCCTCTGGACCTAAGGTTCCTTAATTGACCCATTCCTCCAAGTCAAAGCCAGACACATAACAGAGTGAGGCGAACAAAAATTTACTTGATTCTCAATAGCACAACCACTGATATTGAAAACTGACTCCATCTTCTCAATCAAGGGTCAAACACGACCACGCCTTACGTTCACCTTAAAGTTTAAAGGTTGAAAACTTCATGAAGTCCAGCGTATTAATAATCAAGGGCGCACAGTTTGCACGTTCCTTTAGGTTATCCCCGTGCGAAACTTTGTGGCTTCCTCTCCAATGGTGGATTTTCGTTAAGAGAGCTTGGTCAATCATTGCTTGGATGGTATTCTGTAGTCATGTTGTTTGGGTTGGTTGTTGTTTGCACGGGTTATTTGTCCTTTACGGGTCGTAGTGACCATGATTTGTCTAGATCACAAAGACATAAACAAGAGGTAATATGAAGAATATAATAAGTATAGATAAGTTAGTCAAACAACATAAGAGAGTTTATAGTATAATAAGTAACAAATCCTATTGCTTTCATAACTTTGAAAATTTTACATATATAGTTTTCGGAGTACACTAATACAATACAAAAGATCTTATGGCTATTGCTAGAGGGGATAACCCTATTTCTTAACATGCCTGTACAAAGATGCCTCGCAAGATACGAATAACCTATATCACTTGTTGTTGACTGTCGGTATCCCTCCTGAAGATCATGGTGATCTGGAATCTACCTCTGGTCCTGGTTGGCTCAGCTTTCCTCTGCTGCTCCGCGAATACTAACTAACTCAGCCTGCCATGTGATCATCTCTCGCCTTCTTATCTCTGATGACTCGGAGAGTCATCTACCATCTAGTCTTGGGACGCCTACGATAAGTCATCTCAAGCGATGCTAACTCAAGCCTGCTGCATCTGAAAGCGAGTCTCATGTACGTGATGATGTGTCTGAATGAGAGTACTCTACAGCTGAAGCTGTGTCTGGTGTGCCTGGAGGTGGGTCTCGTATGCATACACATGATCCACGGGGGGGGGGGGGGGGATTGGGGGATGGGTCTGAAGTCCTTGATGAAGTCGCCTGACTCAATTCTATCGAGTGAGCCCAAGCCTCTCGGGAAGCATAGGCCTCCTCCTCCACCATCCATACTGTCTCTTAGAGAGTCATCCTATCCCCCATAAGTAGATTGACCCACTGCGAGTCCATATCGACTCGCTGTGATATACGAGACCTACTATCCTGAGCATCCTCTAGTAAAGCATACAAGTCCTGTGTATCATGCTCATGGAGCTCAGCAAGCTCTGTGACCCTAGTATTGACCTCTCCCAATGTCTTAGATGCTATCTCGGGAACTGCATCTGTCGGATCTTCCAATTACCCCTAATCCCGTACCCGACACCTCTAATCCCTATACGCCTCTCTTCGCATCACCGTGCTACAAACCATAATCCTATTCCCTTGTCCTCTCGGTAGGTCTAGCAGTGGTACTCTCCCCGACCTCCGTATATTAGAGCTCAGACTCAGGATTGTCTGCACTACGAGTCAACAGGGTGGTGGTATGTATAAAGATGGTGGTGTAGTGGTGAATGGGGAAAATATGCGTGGTGTAACTGCATACAAATGAGAGCCTGAGGTGGATGCTATCCTGAGTGTCTGAATTTGGGGTTGGGACAAACCTAGATGATGGTAGTAAAGGTGAGTGAAATGTGAGGTGGGGCCAGCGCCTCCCCTGCAGAGGGTCGTGATAGTGAGATAGGTGGTGATGGTGATGGAGTAGTCCATGTCAAAAAGTCTTCTCAAACAACCTCTGCCTCTAGTGAACGGGATAGGAAAGTCTGGTGCTCCGGCGGTAATCCTAGTCCAATTGAAATGTTTGACGAGGGTAAATAGTGGTATGTCAGGGCTATGTTCCCTCAGGTGGGAAAACAGGCTCATCAACAGGTATAACAATAGTAGAGTCGGTCGGAGCTAAGTGCTCCTCCTCCTCGTCCTCATCCTCCTCATCCTCATTCTTACCATCAGCGTATCCCTGATGAGTGCGTTTTCATACTATCTCATCATCTACACCGTCCATGGATAGTCTAACCGCGACCATCCTCTATCTCATAATCCTCGTACTCCTCTAGATCATCTTCAGGATGACGACTCAGTTAAACATTTGTCCCGGTGAATCAGCTGTGAGGGAATCAAACAAGGAGGTTAATGGCTATCCTCAGCCAGAAACTCATGCCCATCCTCGTCCTGAGGAACTGGCGGTGTCTGTGGGTACTCTGGGCCTGGTATGTAATCTGGTGTTTGGTGGGGCTACTGGCTGTATTCGGGAGTCAGTCGTATCATAATACGATGTCCCGTGGAATGCCTCCCTCAGACCACCTCCTCATCATCTGCTCCCCAGAAGGCTTCCAGGTCAGTGTCGGTGTAGACGGGAAGTTGTAGGTAATAGCAGAGTCGAGGAAGACATGTTACTGCAACAAAGCAAAATAATCTTTTATAAGTATTATTATAGGAAGGTCGATTGTAATATGTCTGTTGGCTTTAATAATATAGATCTTTTAGTAATATAATTTATTACACGTATATCAATCATGTAAGCACTCAGTACCCTACTAATGCTAAAGCAATGCATGTCATGCAAGCATATATGTGATAGATGTAAAAAAGTAATGCATGTATGTCCCTCGAAATCCCATTTGTGAAAACAGTGTTTGAAAATGATTATAGTCCAGAAAAAAACTTTTGACCTGGTTCTCTATAACCTTTGGCTCCGGTACCAATTTGTAACCCCTCAAATTCTGATTTAGCAGCGGAATGTTGAATTATCCTCGAGGCGTTACATTTATGGATCAATAGCATAAGATTCTGAGAACGACTACTAAACGTGTCGTTTGAAAATTAATGATACATTGATTAACAAAAGACTTATTTGTTACATAAGGCCAATGGCTTCATATTGTTCACACAATATAAATAAAGATTCCGGTTTATAACAAATTTTCCCAAAATGTAATAAGACCCCAAATCTTAAGTGTTGACTCTTCATTTATTTGCACTTCCAATGTATCATCGCACCTCGTGCCTTATTAGACATGGCAAAACATGCTTTGTAACGTCAACATAATGTTGGTGAATTCATAGGTTTGTGTAAATCAATAGTAGGACCGCAAGATTTCTAAGTGTAGTGGTCACGTTTTCCTAAGCTCATGACACTGAAGCTCGACATGTTTCGAATGCAATATTTTGTCCATGAATGCCGGTAGATAGATGTTCTAATCCGAAACCATCCCAATATCCGAATGGTAATAGTTCGTTTCCCAGTGATAGATAATCACCCGATGAGGATTGTCAATCCCAAATTGATCTATCTATAACATTCGCGTATCCACAATCCAGTTATTGACAGTTCATGATAGTGGGCTCAGTGGGTTATCGCTACTTAGGCAAACACGTAATCATTGTATAAAATGTTAAACTCTGTTACGTACATTGGTTAAAACAAACATGTTCTCACCCCCAAGGTTGTAAAATCATTTAAATAATTGTAAAACATCGGGGCTATGATATCTCCTTAGTAGTAGTACTCTGAATGATAAAAGATATAACGTATGAATCAACTCCGTCAAATTACTAAGTAAATAGGGGCAGGTCTTAGTCTACAGTTTAGGGCTAAGAGACTTTAATGTATAAACTAAATCAATTGCTAGTTTATATATACTGTTATCACTTGTGTGGTGGTGTACGTGTTTAATGTAATTCATAGTTTGATGGCTCTCTGGAAATGTATACGATTTCACACGATCTGAATACGTGTAACGTTTATTAATAAATTATCCATATTTTATTAAGTCGTGGTTTAACTTGTTATATTTACGATAATTTATATTACTTGTCCGCTTCGTTTATAGTGTTCACAACAATCACTTTTTGTTTATAACACCCTGAGTTTCTTATTACATACAAAACAGCCACTGGTTTATAAATTATTCTTTATTTACCTTTTAAACCCCATGTTTCATTATTATACTTTTTGTCCCTAAAACTTTACAAGGTTACAATAATTTTGGTCATTATAGTTTGGAACAGACTTAAAGTTCCAAAATTGATAGAAACAGTCCCTAGGCTTGTTAACTTTAGCAATTTACAGTTTTGACCTTATAGTTTGTAAATTTACACTTTTAGTCTTCCGACTTTGTAAAAATTGCATTTTCATTCTAATTAAATCCCAACAAGTGGCATTTCATTTTGTTAGGTCTAAATAAGTTATCAAAACTGCTTTGGGCTTATAAATAAGCATTTCGAGCTTATTTTTGGCTTAAACGGGCTTATTTGGGCGTTTAAGTACCGTTTAGCATTTTAAAGGTCTGTTATGGTTTTAATAAGTCCAAAGGTCCTCAATAAGCTCAGTGGGGCCTGATAAGCTGTAAAAAAGATCGGGGAGCTTATTGTAGCTTTTTTCGACCTTATTGGGCTCGCAAGCCCAACAACTTGACCCGATAAGTACCTCAAGAGTTTCTTGGGCATTTTAGCTTATTTTCCGTCCTTATTAAACCTCTTTAGTCTATTTTTGTTTCAGCTTATCCCAATAAGCAAATAAGCACTAGTAAGTGGGTCGTTGGGCCCATTTAAGGCTCGAAGAGGGTTTTAGACTTTTCGGTTGGGTCCCTTTGGGTCCATTAAGGGTAATTATGTCCATTAAGCTCTCATAAGATCACCAATAAGCTGTCCAAGCTTATTGTGAGCTTATTCGCTTACTTTGGGCCCATTAATGGGCTAGAAGGCCCATTAAAGGTTCGGTTTGATTTCAAACGGCAACACAAGGCCTAAGTCAATTAAATGAGTACTCCTAACTTATGAATGAGCTCGAATGGCTTATTGATAAACCTTAGCTTATTACACGAGGGTCCGTTGGGCCTGTTTGGGTATAATGGGCCCGTTCTTGGCCCGTTAAGGTTTCCTTTGCATTTCACGTGTTCTAAATGTGCTTAAGAACTCTATAAGTCCTTAATAAGCTCAAGTGAGCTTATTTATAAGCTATGGGCCTTGAAACAAAGGCTATTGGGCCTGTTGGGCCCAAATGCGGGCGGTTTGGATTTACCAAGGCCTTTTGTGGCCCGTTGGTATTTCTAGCAACATACATGGCTCGAAAATACTCCTAGCGACTTTGTTGTTGTTCATTTAGCTTATTGTTTAGATTGTGAGAATCGTGTTCACCACATTTGGATACTTTTATTAATATGTTAGAATGTGTCGAATATTCCTTCCCAAGCTAAAATGTCGTATTTACTTGAAAAGTTTACGTGTATCTTTCATGAAATTTGTTTGTGAGAGTTATGGGTTCATGTTTGCTTATAGACGAAAACGTTAAACCCTTTGTTTGCCATTTAATCACTTTGTACGCGATCCCTAACGCTACCCAAGTCGCATAAGTGCAATAACATTGCGTACAATACGCATGTCTTGAGTTTAATTCGCGTGCACACATGCTAGCACATCTTATATATACATACGTGACATATTGACTCGTAAATAAGGAAAACAAGTATAATGCGAGTGACCTAAGCAAAAATCGTGACTTACAAATGGTCCTAGCGTCTTGGTTATGAATTGTGGACGTGTGGTGAGCTAACCCTTAGCTCGTATCTCCCTTGTACACCCGTTGTAATATCCCTTAGCTTGTGTCGTGTTCTCAAATGTGACAAATGGGAGTGTATGGTTGCGTTTTGTGATCCGAATGAGAGAAGAAAGTATATAAGAGTTTGGAAATGTGTTAAGTGAGCTAGTGAATACTATTTATAGGATGAGAAGCTAGTTAACTCTCTTGGTTTCACAAACAACCCACACCGAACCAAGTTTGTGCCCTAGGAGGTGGTTTTTGAAGTTTCCTAGTTAATCACTCATGGTTTTATGCTAAACCACTCAAGTACAAGCTTTAATGAGCCTCAAGATGTACAAGATTTACTTAGCTAGTGAAATCTTTAGGTTTTGTGGGTTGGGGCTTGGTTAACCGCGGCATAAGAAGGCAAGAAACAAAAGAAATGGTTATTAACCTTTGGTTAATAATCTAGTGGGAGACACAAGGACATTTCCTTAATTATCCTTGAATTGTACAAGATTGCTTAAGATTTTAGATCATGGTTTGTGTGTTCTCTTAATTTGTCGCGCCTAGGAGGATCAAGGAAACAAAAGGATTATTATCCAATGGTTAACAAGCTAGTAGGAGACCATTAGGACTAGCATTTATGAGGATTAGAATGTACATGTACTTGTTAAGATCATTAGAGGATTTCTTTGCTAGATAAATCACTTAGGACGATTCTTGTGAGCTTTACTTAGCCAAATTCGGCTAACTTGTGTTATTAACACAAGTTTTGGTCAAGTTTTGTGTTTAGGCATTTAAAATGGGTATTGGTTTGAGTCTAGGTAAGTCTAGGTATTTTCGTGGTGCGTCTAAGTGCATTTTATTGCGAAACGTAAGCCATTTACGTAACCAATAAAAATAAAATGAGCAAAGCCAATAATTATTGTCCTAATAATTACTAGACACTTACTTGACATAAACTTTAATTTGTTTGGTGACCATTCACGTTATGTGATTATTTCTAGTCTTCGCGATTTAGCTTAAAAGAAAAATTAAAAGTAAACCCGTATCGGACTAAAATAAATAGTGATCATTAATAGTGTCGTACAATGACATGAAAATGAGAAATGTTACAAGTTTCTACTACTCAAGTTCATTTTTCTTATTGTGCTTAATGGTGGGTAATTTGAGGAGTTAGAAGGCTTGGATTAGAAGTGTAATATTGGTTTGTAGTGGTCAAGATCAAAGTTGCTTATATTCATATGTCCCCTATTGGATTATGACAAAAAGGGGAAGAAGATGTTAACAGGAACAATTGGCAACTTGTAGATCCTTGGTGTGGCATGGTACAAAGGAAATCTGAATTAAGGGGAAGTTT
>BQNB010012098.1:0-26842 GCA_026074375.1 Tanacetum coccineum
ATTGTTAAAATTTTGAGGATTATTGTTGAAGGGGCAATTCGAGAACAAAATGTTAGGTTGAAAATTATTAGATGGGTTTAAAAAATTGCTTTGAGAATTTTGAGGTTGCCTCCACCTAATGTGTTACTGTCCGCACTGACAGAGGCACAGAGTTCTTGAACAGGACACTTCATGCTTATTTCAAAGAAAAAGGCATTGAACATCAGACTTCCACTCCTCGAACACCTGAACAGAACGGCGTTGTCGAAGAACAGAACGACGTTGTCGAAAGACGAAACCGCACTCTTGTTGAGGCTGCTCGAACGATGCTTTCAGCTTCTAAGCTTCCATTATCATTTTGGGCTGAAGCAGTTGCAACCGCATGCTATACTCAGAACAGATTACTCCTCATATCGACTCATAGAAAGACGGCGTATCACATCATTAATGACTGGAAACCTTCAATAAAACATCTTCACATCTTTGGTTGCATGTATCATATGATATTCTTATGAGCAGCATAAGCAATAAACATCCGAACGGCCTCAAGACGAGCAACGTGAGCAAATGACTCTTCAAAATCAATGCCTTCTTCCTGCCTATATCCTTTTGCCACAAGACAATTTTTGTTTTGAACCACAATATTTTCAGCATCACACTTATTCTTCCAGAGCCATTTGTAAGCAATAATATTCTTTCCTTCTGGTCGTGAAACGAGTTCCCAAACTTGAAGTCTCTCAAATTGATTCAAATCATCTTACATGGACTCAATCCAACTATGATCTGCAATAGCTTCTTTGATATTCTTTGGTTCAATAGTGCTGACGGTTAATGCATACCTCAGAATCTGTGTGTAGCCGTTGGCGAGTCAAGACAGGTTTGGATGGGTCACCAATAACTTGGTCTAGAGGATGATCTTTTGTCCAAATGTAAGTTGAGGGTTGTACTTGGTGGAAATTTTGCACATTTAATGGTTCTAGAGCCGTTGTAGATGACTTAATTTCCTCATGACTTGGAGGATTATGTGGAACAAACTGTGAATTGCCATCAAAATCAGCAGAATCTTCTTGATTGAATTCATCAGCCTCTGTTAAAGAGATTGGAGAGGTTTGTTCATCAGATGTAGTTACAATGGGAGGAGCCTCATGTTCGTCAACAATAATTGAAGATGTAAAAGGCGAGTCATCATGAAATTGAGTCGGTTGTGTAGCAGAAATGATGGGTGTATTAGAAAACTTCTTCTCAAAATATTCTTCAAACATTGGACCGAATAAATTATCTAAATCTTCTTTAGAAGGAGTATTCATTGTTTCTGCTGATGAATTATGATTGTTGAATCGTTGAAGCTCGGGTTCTAAACAATCATGTTCAGAAGCCATAGCAGTAAGCTCGGCAAACTTGACATGAATGGTTTCCATAATCTTTTTGGTGTGTCGGTTATAGATTCGAAACCTTCTTGATGTTTCCGAATAACCAATAAAAACCCCAATGTCTGCTTTTGGTTTCATTTTTCCAAGATCATCTCGGTCATTTGTTGGATAACACAATGAGCCAAATACATGAAAATACTCAACATTCGGCTTTCATCCGCGTAATATCTCATAAGGTGTTTTGTTATATCGTGTATGAATGATTGACCGATTTTGAGTAAAACAAGAGGTAGCCACTGCATCAGCCCAAAGAAATTCAGGTAATCGAGAAAAGATAAGCATTGTTCTAGCAGCCTCAACAAGAGTACGATTACGTCTTTCAACCACTCCATTTTGCTGAGGTGTTCGAGCAGTTGAAAATTGTTGCATGATGCCTAACTTTTCATAATGAGCTTTAAGAGTCGCATTTTTAAATTCAGTACCATTGTCAGTATGAATCTTACAAACTTTGGCTTTATAATTCAACTGAGCTTGAGCAATGAATTTCTTGATGATCTCTGGAGTTTCATCTTTCGAGTGAAGAAAGTAAACCCATGTATATCGAGAATAATCATCCACTATCATAAGAATATATTTCTTTCCATTGATCGACGCTACCCTCATTGGACCACATAAATCCATATGAAGTAATTCCAATTTAGAGTGATCACTTGGAACTAATTTTGGTGGATGAGAGGCTTTCTTGATTTTCCCCTTTCACAAGAAGAACAAAGGTGATCCTTTTCATATTTAAACTTGGGAAGACCATCAACCAAGTCAAGTCTGGTAAGATCGTTTATGGTACCGAAATTAAGATGTGAGAGTCTGCGGTGCCATAACCATAACTTTGTCGAGGTTGCTTTGGACATCAAACAAACAGGTGAAGAAGCAGCCATGTCAGAAATGGAGATAGTATACAAATTAGATTCACGTCCGCCTGTGAGCAAATCATCTCCTTCCAGATTACGCACGTAACATGTCTTAGAACGAAAAGCTACTTCTAAATCACCATCACAAAATTGCCCAACACTAAAGAGATTATGTCCAAGACCTTCAACATAATATACATGATAAATAGTGATATTGCCCTGTATATAATCGCCATAGCATGTGATTGCTGCAAAATTATCATTTCCAAAGCGAACGGTGCCCATGAATTTCTTATTGAAATTTCTCAACAGTGATCGATCACCAGTCATATGCTTTGAACAACCACTATCAACAATCCATAGAACAATCTGAACTACCTGCAACACAAGAAGAAACAACACATGGACAAGTGGACAGTTTGACTACCCATTTCTTAATAGAAACCGATGGTTTCACAGATGAACGAGTGTTAGCAACATTCGGTTTTATGTTTACAGGAGTCCAAATAACATTTGGTTGTGATTCAACCAACTTTTGCCCAAATTCGACTTGTTTCGAATCTTGTTCTTTATGAATGTGCTTAATGGTTTATCGCGCAAATTTGTTTTCTTTATCCTAGACGCACTAGAAACCTTATCCTTTGCTTTTGAGGCACTTTCTACATCAATCTTAGATTTGGAAACTACAGAAGTAGTATCTAGAGTCTTAGATTGTGTCTCTTTCTTAGAAAACCTAGTCTTAGGAGCTACGTAAGAGTTATAAGATTTGGGTGTCTTTCTAGAATTAGTGGAAAAGGTTCTACGAACATTTGAACGCACATTCAATTTATGCTTTGCAAGACATTTATCATGACAAGGAATAAGCACATTTTGCATACAAGAAACACATAACAAAGTTTTTGCTTTAGAAGCGTTTGCAACATCAACATCAATTACATTCTCCTTATTCGAAATAACATTCGCAGATGTATTATCTTTTTGCTTATTTTTCCTAACATAAACTGAAACATTCTTTGCTGCTTTCTTAGAGTTATCTAAGACACTGTGCGCAACATGTGAGTCTCTACTCATTGGTCTTCTAACTCTAGATGTAGCATTCATTCCTGTAGAAGATAAAGCACTCTTAGTTTTGTTTGTTTGTGATTCTTGTGTTGTGACAACTCTGTACATTCCTGGTTTAATGACATTTTTGTTCTGATTTGTCCCTGTTTGTTTGGTAGATGAAGTCTGTAAAGTGACTGGTTTTGACACAACATGGTTTTCTTCTGTTTTGGAAACATCTGTTTTCTTTTGAAAAGCGTGTTTGTTTAGTGGTGTGACATAAAGAAGAGTTTGAGAAGCATTTGTTTTGTCAAACTTAGTATTTACAGACTTACCTTTTTCAACTTTTTCCAATCTTGTCTTTAACTCAGATATGGTAGACAAAAGATCCTTACTCTCAGCACGAATAGCACCATATGCATATGTTTTCTCAAAAACATGGAAATATCAATTCATCCTTTCCTTTGAGTTTGAAGTCCGTGTCTTTTTTTATTGATTCGAATAAGCTTTGATTATTCAATTTTAACATTGTCAGGTTCTTTTATCAAAGATTGCACTTTAAAATCTAAAGACACGTTCTCATTCTTAAGTTTCTCTAATTTTGAAATCCAAGAGTAATCAAGAGGATTTGTGTTTTTATTTCTTGAAGTTGAATCCCATTTGTGTTTTTCTTTTTCATGTTGTAGCTTTAATTCAAATCATAACACTTTGCTTTGACATACTTTGAAACTCTTTTTCAAGAATTTTTATTCTAGACTGTAAACCCTCTTGAATCTCAAAAGATTTTCTTTTTGTCTTGATCATGATTTCAACCACTTAAGTATTATCTCAGCATTCACGATTTTTCTTCATTAACAATCATATACATCATGTTTGAGAGATGCTTCCAAAAGTTGATCTTTCAACAAATCATTTTGCTTCTCTTGTTCATCAAGCTCACTTTCTGTTGACTCAAAAACATCTTTCATTTCTTTTATATCCATTTGAAATAGATTCTGAAAAAAATTCAAGATAAACCTTTAACTCGTTAAGAATTGGTCTAACTTGGTCTTGACAAAAATCATTGATTTGTATCTCTACCGGTGATGTGTAAAAAATGTTTGCTCTTTTATAGTTCTTTTGTATTAGCAAAGACAGCTTTTCAAAACCAACTTTTATCTTGTCTAATTCTTTGATCAAAGGTGACTCACTTGACATATTTTTTGATACCAGAATCTTAACCGCGGGAATAGAAGAAGATGGAAAATATTTTTGCTCGACAAAAAGCTCTTTTTGAGGAACAAAAATCTTTATAAAGCGCATTTTATGTAATTAATTGTCCAGCAATTTTGCTTATTTGCAACAGCAATTGGATCATTCATTTTTGCTGTCATTTTTTGTTGACTTTTGAAAGCTTCCTCAATTGTGTCCTCAAAATCTCTAACATTCAAAGGAATTTTTAAGCTACCTAAACAAGATGCAACATATAACTTTGGACACTTTGAAATTGCTTGCTTGATTGTATAAGGATTCGGATACCCAAACCATATTTTAATTGTTGGTCATATACTGACAATGGTTTTGATCCAAGCATAAACATTCCTTGTAAAGAATTGCTAAGTTTCAAAATCAAATCAACATTCTTTTTCAGTTTGGCCTCAAGATCTAGAATAGTATCATGATAAGTATCCTCTTTTTCACTCATTTGCCTTTTTAAAATTGAATGAGTCTTTTGTAATTCCTCATTTTTCCGTTTGAAATTTTTGACTTCTAAATTTAATTTATCTCGTTGTTTCTCGAGATCTCGAATGATATCTCGATCACGAACTAATTGAGACTGAGCTTGTTTATTATAACGTTTTGCCCGTTCATCAGCTTCAAGAAATTCGTTGAGATAATTATTATCCTTGTTTATGTTTTCCAAAATCCAAACCCGTTCCTTATACATCGCAAGCTGACTAGTCAAATGTGTGTTTTGTGTTTGAACTTGTTGAGCAAATAGTCGTTGTTTTTCAGCTTCCTGATATGCATTCCTAGCAAGTTTTTCTACTTTACATAGATCAGGAACATATGTATCTTTTTCATTTCTGTCTCTATTAACATTTTACCTTTGAATGAATCAAATTTAATATTGCTATTAATTTGATCATCACCAACGGTACTGTTAATAATTTTAGTATGAGTTGGATACATTGGTTCATTTTTCTCATCGATTTATTTTGTATGGGGGGTGAAGATTGTACTCACTTATAAAATGTAGGACTCATAGCTGGCCCCCCCACATCACAGAAGTATGACTAGCTGGTTGAATTCTCGGATTTGTAGCTATGTTTGCACTTGAGTTCTTCAATTTCTTAAATTCTTGATGTGTCGGCGCAAAGAGAAAATCATTCTGCTCCGTCAGTAAAGAATTTCGCCCAGCTTTATCCTGTTTTGCCAGCAACATTTATTCCATGAAATACTTCGAGTCATGAACCCTTGGTCTTTGGATAATTCCATAGGCATAATGTCTTTTTTCACTGCAGTTGTAGCATTGAACAGTTTGAAGTACTTCGCTGAAGATGGAATTCGAAAGAGTCTTTGAACATTTTACTGTCTCTTTGGGTGTTTTCATTTCCCTCAACAACTTCCTCTTGAACATAAGCTCGTCTGCTATTTCTTCCAGTATTGCCAGAATTCCTGCTTTGAATATTCACCCTGTCTCCTTGAATGATTGCTTGATTTGGTGTTGGTTGAAGAATACGAAGACCGACTTTTTGTTGGTATTAGAGAAATTTTGAGTAAAAGAATTTTGCAAGTAGCTAATCGCATGAGACATTAGCGGATCTTATGAATTGTTGTGAACATCAATTCTGGCTAGTACTCATCTCATATTCAACCACGACGTAGGATGTGGTCACATAATAAGATGTTTTCTGTCTGGATTGTTGAACCCGTGTGGTACTAGAGTCAAGGGTCTTGAGACTTTTCTAGCTTCTATGCTCTGAAGCATTAAAACCAGGTTTCTCAGATTGCTGAAGATAGTCAAAAAGTATTCATCGAAACGAAATCCACTGTTCAATTGTTTAGCATGACGAAACTTGAGTCAATATTTAACCATTCCGGTTGCAAACTATTCAGAAACTTTGTGTTAATTGTCACAGTTGGAAAATTCATGTTGTTTCTTTCCAAGTCATTCATTAATTGAGCAAAACGGTTATAAACAGAAACAAGTGCTTCTCCTGGTTCAGCAACAAATTGATTAAATTCGTTCGTGATAAGTTGTTTCTCTGTCAACTTTGTTTTGTATAGTTCCCTTCATCAAACGTTCAACTCGTTTCCACATATCCTTGGCCGAAGTGCAAGCATCCACAGAATTGTAAATCTCATTAAGAATAGAAAGTAGAATCAT
Organism: Tanacetum coccineum; assembly: GCA_026074375.1. Lineage (NCBI taxonomy): Eukaryota > Viridiplantae > Streptophyta > Magnoliopsida > Asterales > Asteraceae > Tanacetum > Tanacetum coccineum. Next base: position 6,669 of record BQNB010012098.1, read on the forward strand.
ATTCATGACCTCCATTTCAGCATCATGGAGCAATAAGTCATCACCTTTAAGATCCTCTATACTTTGCAATCGTGATATTGTCGAGCCTTTAGGAACGAATTCCTTAAACTCATAAGGGCCTTCATAAGTGCATTTGAGAAGCCACTTACGGTCTGTCTCTCTTTCGGTATAGATATCGTCTGAAATCTACTTGGCCCATGGTATTATAACTAACCCTTCCAGATAGGAGGCCTTATTCTATAACCGGCCATTAGCAAGGGATTGTTGGTATGTTTTGGATGTCGACATGTCTTATGATTTAAAGGATTGGATCTTTGTAGACGAAATGGTGTGTTATTTGGTGATAGTATCAAATTCGGTAATAGTAGTCAAACTCGGACAACACTGTTTACGGATCTAAAGATCGATATACTTCTCGAACAGTACACAAACTTGGTAATCTACAAACTTATTAAAACTTAGGAAATTCAACTAGATAAATCCTAAACTCGATTTAAACTTCAAATCGGTTAAGTCAAATTTCATAACAAATTCAAACAATTATGGATTATTACATAACACAAATTCGATGAAACCAAAATTTATGTGACTTAGATATCCAAAAGTCTTTAAAATTATTAATTCGATAAAACGGAATTTGATGTCTGAATTTTTAAAATTGATAATTTTTATGTTTTTCAAACACTTAAATTCACGATAAAACCGTGAATGTAGATCGTGAAATGATGTTATGTTATAACTTTGATAGATTATTCCGTTATTAATCGTAGCAAAACCTTACTTCACAAATTCGATAAAACCGAAATTGTGAAACTCATAAAACTTGATAAAACCGAGTTTGAAACTAAGCACCTAATATACGGTTTTTGATAGAACCGAAATGTCGTATATATCTATTACACGATATTTCTTATCAAAATTACACAACTTTCACTACTGAATCTGCTAAAAAAAAACAAGTGAATATCACTTCCGAGAATGTTAAACTTCTTCTGAGAACACGAATACCACTTCCGAGAACTACTAACGAAGTAAATCTAAACTCGATAATCCCAAATACTCAAATTTACTATCAAAATCGATCTCGAAAGCTCAAAATCTTCAACCGAATTCTCCGAAAATCTTTGTACGCTTGTCGGACAAAAATCAAATTCCAGACTTGTTGACCAAAACCTCACAAAAGAGCACTATAAGTATTATTGGCGATGATTACCACTTGGATAGGTCACATTAATCTTTGAATTATTCATATCGAACATGTATGCATAGAGAGAATAGTAGAGAAGGCAAGTAAATGAAATTCAAATTGAATAAAAGAGAGGGAAAAGTGTAAGAGTTTGTTAACAAGTGCTCACCCTCTATGTAGATTAGAGGAGTATTTATAGTTAATGGATGGAGGCTTCCCTTCCTATTTTCCACTTGTCCACATCTAGTCCTAGACTTTGGTAATTATGTATTTCATTCATTTTTAGATAATTAAACTTATTACAAACTACTTTTGTCATTATTAAAGAAAACACTAATTACTTATATAATACAAAACCATATAAATAGACACTTTTAATGATCCTAACAGAAAGAAATACTACCTCCTTCAGAAGGGTGTATTCGGCCGAGCCAAAAGGAAAAGATGGGCAACCCGAACATTCATTTTCTCGGTTTTAAACATTAGACCACTTTAGTTAACTTTTAAACAATAACTAATGGTTATTACCATTTGTTTGCTTAAATCACTAATTATATATACTTTAATATATAAAATATCGTTCTAACTATATTAACGTGTGCGTCCCCTCCCACCCGTAGGCCATCGAATAATTTCGAACATTTATTAATTTATTTTTTGTTCATATTTACAATCTTACTCATTTCAGTAATCATCATTGGCACAACCTCATCGTCAAAGATGATGTTCTTCAAGATGATTTATGTCCACAAAACGAAGCGAATATGCTTTTATGGATCGCGAACAGAAAGTTGATCTGGAGATCCGTTGTGGGTTCCTGGTGAGAGCAAGGAATCCTTCGGCTAATATTCTTTAGAATCTTCCTTTAAGATTCAGAATTGGCAGCTTCTTCATTCAGTGCCGATGGTTTTATAGATAGTCTATAATTTATTATATATATATATATATATATATATATATATATATATATATTTTTGTGTGTGTGTGTGTGTGTGTGTGTGTGTGTGTGTGTGTGTGTGTGTGTGTGGCAATTCTGGCATACTTTGTGTGAAGATGGATCAAAGAATACATTCAAGTTTTTGCTAGACAGAAAATAGCTCACTCTGACTCTTGATGACTTCAGGACAATCTTTTACTTTCCTTAAGCCACTAACAACAATCATGATAGCTTTGTGCCTGGTTCAGCTTTCTCTGAAATGGTTTCATTTTACATCAACAATCTTGGTTTTAGTCTAGAACTAAGAGCAGTCTCAAACTTCAAGACAACTAGTCTTCTACAACCACGGCAGACACTATGTAAGATGTTCTCAAGATGTCTGACTACACGTGTGACCGATTATGATCAACCATCGTTGCAGATTATGTAGATGCTATATTGTTTCTTCAACAATATTCATGTTGATTATGCTGAATTGCTTTGGGAAGGATTCCATTACTCACTCAAAAATCTAACAACCATGCTTCCTTATCCAAGATTCACAAAGCTGATTTTGAGTCACTATATAACCGCATTCCCTTAAATCTCTAGACGAGCTAATGAGAGATATCGTAACTTGAAGGATGATGGTGAATGATCAAATAGCTCTTCAATCAGGAAGAATAATACATGTCTTGGATGGGTTCGGATTGGATAATAACCAAAGAAATGAAGTTAACAGAGAATTATCGGTTATATGCTAAGGTGTTTGGAGTAGATGTTCCTATGACTCAGTCACAATCGACTGTGTCTACTCAGGGAACACATGGGACAACTAGCGCCCCTAGGACACCTACCCATGTTGTTGCTGAAAGAGAATCGAGTGCTCAACGAAGGTCTACGGTTATTAGACTTCGTATTCCTCCACGACGATCTACACGACTTACTCCACCAACACCAATTCCTACTGCTTCTGAGGCTGAAGATATAGTAGTACAAGATACTATTAGTGTGTGGAGTCTTGTTAGAGCAGAAAGTCAGACAGAGGCTGAAGCTAGAGAAATGTGGTGTAAGGCAAAGAGCACTTGATGGCTAAAGAAATTGAAAAGTTAGTTGAAGGATCAGAAAATGTTGTTGAATATATTGATGAGAATGTTAAAAGTTAGTAGTTCACCCCCTAGGTGTAACACCCCCAAAATCAGGTCACAGCGGAAAGGTAACAATGGGGTGCTACGTCAAAGTACAAAAATCAAGATATAGAAAACGACCTTAAATGGACGTTAAAAATAAGTTTCATTCGATGTCATTACAAAAGATCAGAGTTTTCACGTTAGGTCCCATAGTTTTGTTAAAAAGACATTAAGATTTTATAAGACAAAAGTTTCAATTGATTTAAGAAAAGAAATCAGAAATCCCTCTAATAGATATCCGTCACGGCTCTCATCCAAGCTTATACCTCAGCACCTGAGATTAAAACATGTTAAAACGTCAACAAAATTGTGGAGTGAATTCATAGGTTTATCAGGAAATAGCGTGGACCACAAGATTTAAGTAATAGTAGAATATGAAACACATTCAATAGTCCAACACTTGTATTATACACTAAGTCATGACACCGAACCTTAAGTTATAAAACTGTAAAAACAAAACAAGTACTCGCTGGTTTGTGCCCCAACACGGATAAGGATGTTTACAAAAACATTTCCTTCGAATTTTCTCAATACCAGATGTTGCAAACAATACTAACGGAATTTTCTTCCAAAGTGTTAAATGCGTCATTGGTTCAACTAGTAAACCACAGCCCAGACTGGGATGGCAGGTAGGTCCCGGATAGATATATCCATAACACTAGCGTAATACGCAGAAGGTATTTAACGGTTTAACTATACTCCACAACTTCATGAATAAAAGGGGACTTAATATGGCCAATACGGTAAAATTAGGCAATAATGTAATCAGGAAATAGCATACTGTTTTGGAAAACAATTGTGTCCAAAGGACATCAAGATGTAATCTCCCCCTTTTTAATAAAGCAAGTAGTAGAAAATGGGGCTACGAACTCACCTGAGTGAAATGGTAATCATAAGTATTCGCAATAGAAAATTGTGGTCACACTTACGATCGAATGTAACTAATACAGTTACCTCGCTCGTATAAGTACCTAAACACTTTGATTATTTTTAGGTGTAATAGTCATCATACTATCGTTCGTGAAACAAAAAAAGTGTATAGTGCTCCAATAGAGATGTATGAACTATGATGATAAAAAAAGAAAAAAAGACGTACATGTTTAAGTGAGTAAGAGGAGATAGAACACTTTTAAATATGTAAATCCAACGACTGTCAGATATGCCACCCCGTGAAGAGGCATCATTATGAAATATACCTAGTAATTATAAGAACTTTGGACTAATATACCACATATATTTTCTATATGCTATATCACCTATCTATTCGTTTTTTTTAGTGAAATTCTATAATAAAGTAAAAAACGTTTATAAGTATACTTTAGTAAAAATGACGTAACTTTTGCGTTTTAAGCCCGATTTTGACGTTTCTTATGCCCATGCTTTCGTATTAAGACGAGTTATCAAAATTTGGACCTACTGGTGAACAGTAATTTTTATTGTTCACACCAGTTTATAAATTTATATATTTATTTTTATAGATTTAGTTATCGTAAATGTCGTAACTTATTCGTTTTAACTCCGTTTTTAGCGATTATTTCGAGTACCTCTTCGTATTTAAAAGTTCTATTTATTTATGATGTTTTTCCAAAAATAAAGTCCCTGATGAACAGTAACTTTTTATAAAATTATTTTTATAAAAGTATTAATTATCGTAAACTTGTAATCGTCGTATCTCTTTCGTTATAAATCGGTTTTTCGAGTTTCTAACCTTTTCGGAATCCTCATGAGACGTACTATTTTTATAAAACATAAAATCCATGCCTTGAATTTTGAACCAAAACAGCCTCTTAATAATAATTAGGTATTCATATATATAAACTTGTTTTATATACCTTTTTAACTTAATAATTTACCACAAGTTTTCCAAGACTTATTATATACTTGTCTTACATATTATAAAGTTCATGATCCATATTTATATCCATATAACATGTGTACAAGTTCATAAAATCATGTTTACAAGAAAAATTTACTTTTACAAGTTAAACATATCCTAAGTGGTGATTTACTATATAGAACTCATATATGCATAAAACGATGAATGTAAAGACATAAAGAGTTTTGGATGACCTTAGAGTGATGTAATATGATAACCAACACAATCTAAACCCTTGTTTAGATTATAAACCCTAGCTTGCAAGATCTTGAAACCCTAAACCCTAATCTTCCATTATTCTTGCTTAACACTTGTAAAGGCTTAACCAAACCTTCAAATCACCTTAGGATACCTTAGATATGTTGTATGAATGTATGTAAATGTTGTAAATAATTTTTGTATGGGTTGTTTATGGTGTTGTATGTTGAGCCGTGGGTTTTGAGAGACAAAGGGAGGATATGGTGAAGTTTTCTAGCTAAAAGTGAAGTGTATGTGCTTATTTACTAGTTGCTTGTGTTTATATATTGCCAAGACTAGTCAAAAGACACAATGAGGGTCTTAAGGAAAGTCTTGGTCAAGAGAAACATTAGGAGTAAAACATGGAAGAGATTTGGTCAAGACTAGCTTAGGTTTTAATGAGATGTGTATGTACATGTTCTAGTTAATACTTGTGTTCTTATGTTCCCCTAGATGGAGGTTATCCCATGGAATTAAGGAAGAATGACTAGAAATATATTTTTGGTAATAAGGAAAGTATTACTTGAAAAATGTATAAGTTGTAGTTTATTTATAAGTGTATTACTTGTAATGTAAATGTTCTAGCTTGTTTCCTTTATGGAAATTTCGGCTCTCTTGATGAATGTAGGTAAAGTTTTATAAAACTTTGAGTATTGGATATAAACATAGGTATTTGTTGAAGCGTAGATTAATTTTGGTGGTTCCGGATATGCCTAAATGTACTTAATTGCGAAACGTAACCAATTTATGTAACCGATAAAAATAAAACATAATAAGTAAATTATTACTTTAGTAATAATAATATAATGAATGCTTGATGTAAACTTTAATTTGTTTGGTGTCCGTTTACGTTAATTGTTTATTTTTAGTTTACGCGATTTAACGTAACGATCAAAATTAAAAATAAACGCGTACGAGAAAAAAAAATAATAGTGAATTAAATAGCGTCGTACATTGATCAAAAATACGAATTGTTACATACGACACATCTGTAAAACGTCAAATGAAAAAACAGTGAGAAAACATATGACATCTTGATAGGAAAATCTTAGAAAGAAATCGGTAAAGGCTTGGAAAGTACCGGTACCAAAATTATAATCAAAATTCAGACCTTAGTTCTTAAGAAGTAAATGAGTGATCCATTTTCGGCTTAGGTTTACGAGCACGGCAGCGAAACGAAGAGCCCGCCGTGACTGCATTCACACTCTTGGTGTGGCTGCCCAGCCAGGAATGAGCCTGTGTTAGCCACGTACCGTGAATAGTAAAGTGTCATCATCGCCTCAACAATAGAGACAACAGGCGAACAAAGAAGGTGGGCCAAAAACATAGTTAATCGGTACTCCAAGTCCACAGGCAAGTCGAAAACGACATTAAATGCCATCATTTTGAATGGCTTTTTGGATATATACTAACAACATAACTGCACATAATCGAGTGAAAAGACAGCCATGGCTGCGTTAATGTAAACGCCCCGCCAAGATATGGTCTTTTTCAAACTCTAAAAAGCGCTAAAAAACATGAACAAATGAAAAAGTGAATGCACTCGCAATGGCTGCAACCTCCACAGGTTACCCCGCTAATATGCGGGCGTTCTCACCTTTAATCGAAACCATTTATCTCTATACTAATAAAAATCATGTCGGTTGGCAACAAAAGCCTGCGTGGTTTTCTTTGGCGTTACTCGGGTCTGTTTATTTCGACCGTGTTCCTCAGTTCAGACTCATCACCGCCGACTATAAACATCCTGATAAACGTTTAAAAGGACGCCATCTTACGTAAGGATATCGAATAGACAAACATAACAATAAAAGTAAAATTAGGTCTTCCAACGTCCATACAAAACACTAATAGTACAACAAAAACGGGTACCTGTTATGTCATCGACGAAACCAATAGGTTGATCCGACGAATAACCAAATCCTAAAAATTAGGGTTTCCAGTAAACCCCAGAAATTAAGGCTTTCAACCAATTGTTTCGATAATACCAATTGATTCCGCGACAATCAACAATAGGTAACCGTATGAATAAAATACCTAATCTGCCAATAAGTTCTTCCTAGCTTTGTAGTTTTTAACAATTGGTAACCACAATCAACAAAGATCTGTTGGGCTTCGTGTTGACTGCTATAGTTTGGTGAAGAACACAAAGCTTCAAGCGATGGTAGTTAGGTGTGTGGGGGGAGAAAGCTCTGGAAGAATGGCGATGGTTATGTGTGTGTATAAGGTATAGGAGGCGGGCTATTTTCACGTGGGTTGGGTTATGTTGTATGGGCTGGGTTAGCAACAGTCGTTAAGGTGAACAGTATTTTACATCTCTAATGATTATATATATAATAAGCGTTTATACATGGATAAAAGGCTATTGATATACATTAGAAGGTTTGATGGATTTGAAAATGGGTTGAGCCATTGAGGGCAATCTGGATTACAGGATGAGAGAAACTTAACAAAAAGTTCAGAAATAAAAAAAGTTTTACGCTGGAAATTAAAATTGTTAGACATTATATAGGGCAATGACCTCAATAACAATTATTAACAAGACACATCCCTCCACTCTTACTAGAGCACAAGGTGCATGCAAGTTATTGTCACCTCAGCGTCACATCGGTTTTCTCTTATTTTACTTACATTAACTAACACACTAAAAAATATTATTCTGGTAACTTGCATCTAAATTACACTTTTAAAATCTGTAATTTTATTTGATTTTCATTCTTTAATAAACCTAATATTTCATTTATATAAGTAATAATAAAGATAAAATTACTAATAAAAACTTGCGAAGATAAAATAACATAAAATACTTAGTTTTTTTTTTGTCTTTCGTGTGTTTTTATATTGAGTCTATGTCGGCCCAACAATTCTTTAGATACTAAATATAACTAGGCAACCAGCTCCCATCACATAACTAGCCCACATCACACTTGAATAAAATTTTTTATAGGTGAAGCCAAAAATGCCAAACCTAATTGTAGTCCTAACCTATCTCATCTCTTTTCACTTCATCTCAAAACAACCACAAAAATCAGCCACAACTTATCTCACTCTTTCTTGTTTCTCTTTGAATCGAAACACATAAACCTCAAGCCACATACCATTGAAAGTTAATTTACACCAAACATTAGGCTAGATCTAGTGTTAAGTATGCTTCACATATAACAAAGAGGTCAAGTGTTCTCATCCTTTTCTGAAGACTTCTTTTTTATTCATATTTTTTGTGCAACTTTCACTTTTAGCCCTAAATTTATACAATTTACACTTTTAACTAAACCTAAAATACTTACTAATTTAATGTCTTATAAAAACTAAACTTTCTCTCCTTTCTTTATGATAAAGTCATGTTATATTTTTTTTCCTCATGAAATTTGGAATTAAAGGTAAAAAATTAAAATCAAGAAACACTCCATGTGTTTAGTGTAGTGTAGAAAAGTAAACCATAAAGACCAACTATGCACTTGACTCAGAGGACCGGACCAAAATGGTCATGTTTGATTCGGTCTTCAGTCTAGTCCGGACAAACAAAATATAATTATCGGTTTTGTGTAAATCGGAATATATACGGTCAGTTTGATATTTTTGGATCCGCGGTGCTCGCCCCTAGGAAGATGAGATAATGCACCAAATACCATATTTCTTTCTAGACAGTTATTTCAAGACTAGAGTACTAAACTACCCCCATTCCCCGTAATTATTCGAATCGATGGATTCTTGTTAACCAAGGGCCACAATCATCAACTGTAGTAGCACAAACATTTTATCGGAGTTGTTGATCCCAACAATAGTCATGATACACTTCACATCTTTCTTTCCCATGCACGCAGTTGCAATATGCCAATAAATGTATTTAAATACATTTCAAAGATAAAAATCCAATTGCAGATGTCATCCAAAATTCTAATCCCCGCACGGTTTACGTTTTTTTCATAGTTAACAGATTTTTCAAGCATATGCCGGACAGCCGGAATACCTTTTTTTTCATTTCTCGCACAACACAATTTGTGATAAAAAATTGGCTCTAGGATCGTTATGAAATATCTATGGGAACCATGGTTTTACCTTCAACATCGAGGTAATAAAAAATGGACTCGTCCTTTAACACGGTTGATGGTTCTTTCAATCCTAAGTTTTTAGTAAAAGGTGATAGTATTACTGTACAATATTTTGTACGTCAAGTATATAGAAAACAAAAAATATTCGGCGTTCAAAATAGTGTGATACTTCCGCCTTTTACAGAAAACGCCTTGAGATTCTAAGAACTGTCAATCGTATTGCGGGACGGATAAAAATTTTATTACCTCGTTGTTAATGATAAAACGATGGAGCACACCCGAGATTTGATAAAGGACCCTACAACCAAATTTTGTACCACAAATAGTGTTGTACAAGAATTGGAATATTTTTTTCAAAGGTATTCCGGTTCTAAAGGTATGCTTGAAAAGTCTATCAACCTTGCAAGAACCATAGATTCTGTTGTTGGATTATGGTAGTCGAATAGCACGTTTACATTACGAATATGTGAGCCTATTGGGGGCACACACGTTAATACGCGGAGAATATATTTTATACTTCACAATATTAAAATCGAGGGACCAAAATTGGATAAAACTCGAACCCGAAGGATGCCATATGGTGGCCGGTTATCCTAGGGGTTAAGGAAGAGGTTTTAGAGTCCAATTAGGAAACAAGGAGGATATTATTTTAGATAACAATTATGTGTTTCTTAAGTTGATCATGATTAGGATACTAAGGCTTTAAATACCCTTGATCCTAATTCATTTATAGATGACATAATATCTAAAAATCCTCAATACCACATTCGGTTCATCTTGTTTTCTTTTCCACCGAAGTTCAACAAAACCCAAAAAGGGTTGTTTGGTTTTCGTTTCTTGTCTCACAACCGAATTCGATTAAACCACAAAGGTTTAATCGATTTTCTTCTTGTTTCTCCTAGCTCGACATTCAAGTATTACATACAAGGTTTTCGTTGTTTCCTGGTTCGAAGTTAAAAACCCCAACTAGGGTTTTCGGGTTGTTTAATTCGGTTCAAGGGTATTCGGTTAATTAGGGTTTCCTATAAACCCTAATTCGGTTTGATTGAATTTGGTTCAAGATTATAAGTGTTTGTTCGATTAGGGTTTTGATCCAAGAAGGTACAAGTGTTGTTTGTTCGTGAAGTTAAGTCTAGCAAGCTTAATATATTCCGTTGACATGATTGTGTGAGCAACCGTAGAGGTGATTGTTTTAATCACTTATTCGTTTTCAAGATCGAATTGATGAGAGGTACGCTTTCTATTTACTTCTTATCATGTGTTAACCATATGCTATTACTAGATCCAATCCGCTACGTACTCGTAGTTACTTGGTTACCTAGATGTTAAATCTCAACAGTGGTATCAGAGCCAACTCGTTTTAGGTTTATGGGTTACACGTTTTGTTTTAATTATACGCCTAGTTTACATGCTTATTATTAAAACATATGCTATGATCTGCTGCGTTTTATATTTTATTCATGTTTTACTAGTAAAATATGACAATGATATTAGAATCCTTGCCATAACTGAATAAAATATGTAGATTTTGATCTTGAATACTATTAAAAGTTAATACAGGTTAAAAAGAAAATTAAATTTGTTAATTTAGCTTGTATGCTTCTTTTTAATTGTTGTATATTCCGGCTATAAGACCCACTCAATCATAATTTTGTGATGAATAGGGCGATCTAGGCACTGAGCAGAAAACCTAGTGAGGGTCTTATGGTTTTCCATTTGGGGAAGACTCGTGAGAGAACTCGTATTTTACATGTTTACATGTATTCTTAATATCATCTTTTGTATTATGAATCTGTGTATGCATGATTATTTATTGCTACTTGTTTACACGCCTAAATAAATATGCCATATGACCAAAAAGATGATATTAATTTAGTCTATTAATTTTACACGCCTAATGCATGCTCATAGTGACCAACCATTTGTTTCGTGGAAAACTATTTTTGTGAAAAATTAATAAGACATTAAACTAATGAAACTTGTTTTCTTGAATTAAAAACTGGACGCTATGGACTCATGGGAAGTACGGCTCATCCACTAGAACAAACTATAAGAGGAGTTTAAGGCGGGTTGTTTTTACGTAATTCCCTAAAGAAATAAGGTTTTTAATATGCTTCGCGCTGACCTGTTTCTCCGCTTCTTTGTGCGTTCGATTGGAGTTACCGTGAACCATGGCATGTCACTACAGTGTCATTCTTAAAGGTTTTTAAAATCAGCGATACAAAGTTGTTTTGCATGCCTCTTTGTACACATTCTTTAACATATTTATGTGCATACCTCTTTGAAAATTTTAAGTCTATGCCATCCAATCCTAAAACACGTGCAATTGGTTTGAGTCTCTCTGTCAGACCCTGGACCCCTACCACCCCATGGTTAATTTCGCCTACTGGTCAGACCTTTGACGATTTTTACACGTTCTCGTTTGGTCGACTTAATTCGAGTCTCTTTGTCAGACACTAGACCCGAGGCATAAGATGATACTAAACATGCTCTTAACATTATTACATGCTGACTAATGTTTTGACAAGTATCATAAATCTAAGAGTTGCATTGAAATGCAATTAACGCTCGTCGCTTACCTCTTGCCCCACTTGTTTACATCCTGGTCAGACCTTGGGTAATAAGTGGGACTGCAAGTTGGATCTTAGTCTTAATTAGTAAATTAATTGGGTAGTTAATTCTATTAAGAGTTTAATTATCGAAAATACTAAATGAACTTTCTATGTTCTGATTAATTGTGTTTTTGCAACATAATTCGTAAACGAAAGTTTGTTTTCTTTAAAAGACAAACATAGTCTCTTTTCCTAGTAAGAAAAGTGAGACATTACTTCTATCTATCCTCATTGGTTGACAAGAATTAGATAGGATTACAATTGAAAATTTTCAATTACAATTAAACTCATTTACTGTCTTTTATTACCCTTCTTTTCGGCTTTGAAACAATTGAAAGATAAAATATTTTGAGTAACTAGAGAACATTTTGTCTATAGCTACCAAAATAAATTACATCTTGCATTTGTCACGATGTATGAGTTTAAACCGCAATGAGTAAAGAAATCACTAGCATATCCGCTGGGTATTTTTCTTAGACTCATATTATTCCTTAAGGTGCTAAATACCCTTGTGGCTATGTAGACAATAAAGGAGGAATTGCATGCTTATATTCAAGTTAAAAGAGAGCATAAATGGCTAGTCCCTCATCTACACAAGTAGAATTTCATATTCTTTGCTCACTACCTAAGTACATTGCTACTTGTAGGCATTCTAAGAGAATAGGAAAGTAAATAAATTGCTATTTGATTTCTACTAGTGATGTAACACTTACAATGTTGACAAATCCAGTAGGAGCTTTGCATTTTATTACTGAAATGACATTCTTGTAATGATGTCAAATTCAGTGGGAGCTACAAGATTTGTTTCCTTGTTAGTTGCCCATATTATTTCTAGCTTGCTTTGAAATAATCAATTACTTTCCGAATATGTACAAACACATGTTTAAGTAAGATTGCATTTTATTCCATAAGATAACAAGTTCCATATCTGACGTTGCTTTCTGAAATGTTATCTATAGAATAATAATTCACAATTCCTTATTAAACATTATAGTTTGAAATCTGCTTGTAATATCTATGACACTATCATATTGTTTATACAATTGAGCGCTTGTCGTATTGTTTATTTACCTTAGATAATGTTGTCCCGTACACAAGTGGGAGAAATCTTAAATGTGTGCAAGGAACAACATATAATAATATGATTATTGGTTTCTCTTGACCGCAAGGTAAGGAAGCTAATCAATCTACTAGGACTTCAACACGAAGGATGTTTGTTGTCCTATTACATTAAAAGTCAAAGATATAATATAAAACTACTTCATCTAGTTGACTACATGATTTAGTCAATATAATCATGGTTCATGATAGTAATCATGATTTTGAAGTATGAAATTAACTTGAAATTACTATTGAACTCAAGAGTTTGCGTTCATGATTACTTTAGTTAGTATAATTATGTTTACTTGCTAAGACATAATTATAAAGTTCTTGAATTTAATCAATGACTCATAACATAAAGTAAGTAGTTGAATTGTTATGTCTTCTTGTTAACACATTAACATGATGTCCTTGAATTATTCGGAGACTTGTAACGTATAACTTGACATGTTCTGTTTTCTTGAAACACATGAACATAGAGTTAACATGAGGTCCTTCAATTATTCAAAGACTTATAATGTATAATTGACATGTTTTGTTTTCTTGTAAACACAAGAACATGGAATTCTTGAATTGTTCTGTCTTCTTGTGAACACATGAACGAAGAGCTCTTGCTTAATTCAAGAAATATACATTATAGCATGCACTTGGTTTTAAATACTGTGTATTCAATTTGGATCGACCCAATTGACAAGCAGTTGACCTAAAGAGAATTAAGTTATCCAATGGAATTTTGATGGAGTCTCACAATTCCAATACTCATAGAATACCACATCATTATGGTATGTCTAATGTGTTGAAACAAACTATATTCATATTGTTTGATTCATGATAGCTTGAATAGCTCTACCTCCTAAATCGATCAAGGTGAGAAAATTGCGTGTGTCATGGATACACTCAATATAGTTTCAACCTAGAAGGTAATCAAGACATCATCTTTGGATTGAGATAAATCCTATTATGTCTTGATTAAAGTTCTAAAATTTGTTAAAATCTTATGAAGTATATTATTAACAAGATAGAGATGAGAACTTAAAATGTGTTTTGTGTTTTCCCAACTAAGAACAATCATAGGTTGCTTAAATACTTAGTATTTAGAGAATTATCTCTTATTACAAAAGTAAGTGGGAGCATCTGTAAATCTTGAAAATATTCAAGAACAAAATTCATAACCTTCTGAATTAACTTGCTAATGTCATACTAAGGTTAAACATGAAAATGTTGAACCACAGTATAATGTAACTCTCATTCATAATTCCGCAAGGATGCCTCATCACTTGATTGATGTTGTTATATCAATGCTGAGGAATATAAATTAGAGGATCATTTCAAACCTGCTAATTGCTAAGATGCATTATCACATCTTGAATCTGATAAAGGTCTTAGAATTATGAATGATAAGATGCATTCCTTAAAAACCAATCAAGTTTTAAGCTTGATTGATCTTTCACCAAAGAATAAACCTGTGAGGTTAGAATGAGTTTCTTTTGAAGAAAGGCTCATAAGGACAAAATTGTATACATATTAATGCCTGACTGATGATAAGAATATTTATCTTACTCAAGCAATTGACTATGATTAAATCTTTTTTTTCTGCACGTATTAATTATATAAAATATCTAATTGTCATACATGATTTCTTGAATCTTAAATAAGTCAAATTAAGGTTCATAACTCTTTCCTGGATGATTACCTTGGCGAGGACGATGTGTAATCATAAAGGGTTAAAAGTCTATATAATCTTTATATAGTATACAAGATGAAAGAATCCAAGTGTGGATTGGATCATGCATCTAGGAGCTAGGATCTTGAATTAATTACAATATGATCCTGATTAAATTAAGATGACTCCTGAGTACATCTAACATTGAGTGGGAGCACCATGTTGTTTTCTTAAATTCGTATGTCGAAAGTATCATTCCACATAAGCTAGAGATTAATCCTTAAGATTGGAATGAAACTTCGCTTGGGAATTTAGGATAAAACAAACGACCTTGGAATAAATGTTTATTAAGATAAACGTATGGAGAAATTAAGTCCAACGCAAATGCAATATGTCATTGAAGCAAGTCTTAAATGATATATTTCACTTAAGATAATTTAGTACATGGATGGAAACCTTGTGTTTTTAAACTAAGGATTCATCATGTACATATATATTATATTGTGTATGTGATTGGTAGTTACTTTTGCACGATAGCAAGAAGAGCTAACAACAATAGTATCTAATTGAGAGAATTTAAATAACAATATTTAATTGATGGTATTTAGATTACTGTTATACAAATGTTTACGAATTATGAAGCATAATGTTGTTTGTGTACAACTGATGCTAGAGAATAATCAATTCTAGTTGAAGTAGTATTTTATCATTTATGATCAATCTACTAACTAGATATGCTCAGCTAAAAGCATTGTTGCATTACACATTAAAGGATGAGAATACTTTACATTTTAAGAAACTGTAAAGATGACTGTCTGAGATAGGTATGTTGTTGAATTCAAATACTCTATAAAAGGTACTATTACCTTGTCCATACTATGACTCTTGCAATAGTATGCACGTGAACAATAAGACACTCATCTTATTATTCAAATCTTTCACAACTATGTGAATTTGAAACAAGTATTCGGAAAGTTTACTCAGATGACTATTTAGTTTTTCTTGCAAAAGATATGTTGAAAATGTTGGATACATTAGACTTCAACTTACTAACTAGTCTCATGCATATCTGTTTTAGTATTTTGATAATTGGGATTGTAAGACAATTTTTAATTTCTGATGAATAAAGATACTTGGTATTTGTTCTTCATTCATATAAAAATTGTTATCCTATATTTGCATGTTTAATCCATGAATGATTTCTTATCATTCTAAATATGTCCATTGTCGGTTAACAATATGGGAATATTGTTATGTAAGGCAAATATGAGTGTTGGTTATATTCCGTGAATATATGGATGTGTTCCCACCAAACTCATATGTATTCACAAGGGATGCATATTGGATACCCCAACCTTCGAGCATTTACTTTTGGATCCATGTCATGAGTAAAATATCGAAAATGGTTTAAAATCGTCCTTAGACTTGAGATGCAAGCAAGTTCTGTATGTGTGGATATCTCTCTTTGATTATAGTCAAACGCTATCCTGAAATATGGTAGTCATAAAGGCTATTTTTGGGAGTGTATGTGAAGCAGCATCCACAACACTTGTAGTCAATAAAGGATTTGTTCCTCCACTTGATATGTGCAGAAAGATACCATTGGGCCCTCTCCAGATTTAATCAGATAATTGTGTGGCCGCACCCAAAGGGTAATGCAAGATGATTCTTGATTATATTTGGTATATCTGAATTATTTCTATAACGAGAAACATAAAATTAAACTATATGGAATGACTTAGGATCCATATCCATGGTTTAAAGGTATTTGTAACAAAGGGATGATTATAAAGCAAGAAATTTATAACCATTAAATAGCTGAGATGATTTTTTAAACTCTTATCTCATAATATTCCTAATGAAAAAATAATTGTGTGGGTTGCTAGACTTTGCCAATTATAGGTAAAAGTGTTAGGTGCTACTCCAACTCCCAAGTGGGAGCTGTTGGATTATGGTAGTCGAATAACACGTTTACATTACGAATATGCGAGCCTATTGGGGGCACATACGTTAATACGCGGATAATATATTTTATACTTCATAATATTAAAATTGAGGGACCAAATTGGATAAAACTCGAACCCGAAGGATGCCATATGGTGGCCGGTTATCCTTAGGGTTAAGGAAGAGGTTTTAGAGTCCAATTAGGAAACAAGGAGGATATTATTTTTAGATAACAATTATGTGTTTCTTAAGTTTATCATGATTAGGATACTAAGGCTATAAATACCATTGATTCTAATTCGTTTATATACGACACACATAATATCTAAAAATCCTCAATACCACATTCGGTTCATCTTGTTTTCTTTTCCACCGAAGTTCAACAAAACCCAAAAAGGGTTGTTTGGTTTTCGTTTCTTGTCCCACAATCGAATTCGATTAAACCACAAAGGTTTAATCGATTTTCTTCTTGTTTCTCCTAGCTCGACATTCAAGTATTACATACAAGGTGTTTATTGTTTCCTGGTTCGAAGTTAAAAACCCCAACTAGGGTTTTCGGGTTGTTTAATTCGGTTCAAGGGTATTCGGTTAATTAGGGTTTCCTATAAACCCTAATTCGGTTTGATTGAATTTGGTTCAATATTACAAGTGTTTGTTCGATTAGGGTTTTGATCCAAGAAGGTACAAGTGTTGTTTGTTCGTGAAGTTAAGTCTAGACAACTTAATATATTCGGTTGACGTGATTGTGTGAGCAACCGTAGATGTGATTGTTTTAATCACTTATTCGTTTTCAAGATTGAATTGATGAGAGGTACGCTTTCTATTTACTTCTTATCGTGTTAACCATATGCTATTACTAGATTCAATCCGCTGCGTACTCGTAGTTACTTGGTTACCTAGATATTAAATCCCAACACCTGCGGGGTTAGTATTTTCGATGACATGTGCAATCAATCTCAATTTTTATCTTTGAAATTTATTTAAATAGATTTACCGGTTTATTGCAGTTGCATGCATGGGAAGGAAGTGTGTCACGACTGTTGTTGTAGGGGTTCACAACTCCTATAAAATGTTTGTTGCTACTATAATTAGTGGCCCTAGTTAATGAGAATCCATCAATACCAATAATTACCAAATTGTCTGGAAATCATCGCCAGAAGAGTTCAACCACTGCTGTCGAAAAGGTAAATGGAAATTTCTTGAGTTCAACCACTACTGTTGAAAAGGTAAATAAAATTTTCTTTTGTTGTTTTTGGAGGGTGTTTGGGACTTCATATCCTTAGCTTGTGGCTTATAAGCAGAAGCAAATACATGTTGGCTCATGATGTCAAATATAGTGTAACAATTGACGAGCTACCCATTCTTACATGTTTACAATTACATCATCTAAATCACTAGTTATTTACTCATTTGACTTGGCCTTATTTGCTCAATTGACCTGGCCTTATGAAAAGGTTTACTCGTTCTTTATTTTATGAGTACCAAATTCATTTGTGTACTCTGAGTCTCCTATTACGGACAAAGAACTTCGAGAATCTCCAGATTACAAGAGACTCTTGCGCAGGTAATTTCTTATGAAGGATATAATAACACTTTAGTAACCCAACTTACACCAAATACATATGTTTTGCTTTCTTTAGATTAAAATTACATTTTTACGGTCAAGATACAAAAGCGTATATTTTGATGTATTTAGGCATTTTATAAGCATATTGTTGGTGCTTAGCTTGTGGGCTTTCTTTAGGGTATACTTTGATTGACAATATGTGCTGTTATATAGCTTTAGGTGATGCTAATAACCAGGTAAGCCTGGTGTTATTTTAATTAAATCTCTACAAGGAAATATTCTCTTATTCAATGTGTACATGCTTAATTGCAATAATAATAATTGGTTGCTGTTTTAATTTGAAAGTCTTAGACTCCTTATTTGATCAACAATTCCCATTTTATCATTCGAATAACACGGACCTGTAGCTGAAAGAACAAGATCATGAAAGAGAGCTGGCTGATCAAAGAAACCCATAGTTTACCTTGGTACCTCCTGAAGGCCGAAGAAACAAAAAAACATATGTTTAGGTTTGTTTTGTAAACTGTTCTATTGATTGGAAGGTTGCAGACTCCTCTCGTTTTATGCTGATTGTAATTTTAGACTCTTTTTAAATCTAAATAATATGGATATAACTTGTGACCGTTCCTCTTGAAGTATTGGACTTGTATCGTTGGCCCAACCTTAGAGCACGGGGTCTGGTGGTGCGGGTTATTGGACCGAAACCCATCAAACCGGGTAATCCCAAACCCGCTAGATAACCCGCAGACAAAAGGCGGTTACATGGCAGTTAAATAACTGTCATTTGACAGTTATTCTCAAGGGACACATCGGTTCACCAACCGACACAACTTTTAGATTGTACCCTTTCATTTCATATAAATAGAACAGGAAAATTGTAAAGACAAAAAAAAAGATGATGACAGATTTTGATTCTTAATAGAAAAACAATTATTTGGTATATTTTGATTGCAAAACTTAGATTCGATCCAAAATTTGGCATCAGAGCTTTGGTTAATCAAACCAAGATCATCATATACCATAGAAATCACTGTGTTCCATTCGAATCAAAAACGGCACCAAGGTTTTTCCAAAAAGACGTTTTCGCAGATCATACAAACACAACCCAGAAATAATTCTGTGTTTGTCAAAACATCTTTAACATAAGGCGAATCCAACATCGTCGCCAAGTGAAAAAGATCACCGGCAACGAAGGATTTCAACCCGAAAACACATCGAAACAGAAACGGAAACCAGAACCCCAAAATCAAAGGGATTAGCCATTTTTTCTATCACCGATTCGAAAAATAGAAACCACAAAATTGGATAACGCGAAGTCATCACAAAAGGGACAGAAATTAAATCATCAAAAGGAACAAACACACCTTTTTGAAGATCCAAATCCGAAACCCTAGATAGAATCATCAACGATTCTGCTTATCCAAAGAAAACCCCAAAACTCGCGGCGGTTTTATCAGATCCCCAATTGTAGCGAAACCCTATTTTCGCACAATCGAATCAAGGGAGCCCGTGGTTAAGAACACAAGAAGGAGAAAGAGCGATCACTATCGCCATCTCAATCGGCGGACGAATCCACCGGAGAAGGACAAAGCCTCAAGGAGACGAACCCCACAGAGGAGACGAACTCCACACACACAGACGAAAAGAGGCGGACCAACAAAATAAGGGACACAAGGGTTAATATTAACCCTAAAGGTTTTTTCAAAACCAACCCTTCCACTTTCATTTATTCTATATATCACTTTTAGATATATATATATAGAGAATTACTACATCCACATAAGATTTACAAAGACAAATCCACACAATGATGTGTCATGAAAACTATTGGTA